>LOJH01018803.1:0-31918 GCA_001685095.1 Ellobius talpinus | reverse complement strand
GGCTGCTTCTTGCTGGTAAGCAGCTGGAAGATGCCATACTTTGACTACAACATTCAAAAGGAGTCTACCCTTCATCCTGTGTTGGGACTTCATGGTGGTGCCAAGAAAAGGAAGAAGTCTTACAGCATTCTCAAGAAGACTTAAGCAAAGGAGAAAGGTTAAGTTGGCTGTGCTGAAACACACATTGAAATATTGTGAAAAAATAAGATGGATGAAAATGCAAAATGAGCTGCCTTTGTTGAGATTGTCCTGAAGAATATGGTTGTTGTCTGAGGTTTCTGTTCTGCCCGGTTCCCGCAGTCATTAAGTCCCAAAGAAATCACACAGAGGTCTACATTAGTTATAAACTGATTGGTCTAGTAGCTGAGACTTCTTATTAACTGTTATAACTTATATTAGCCCATTATTATTCTCTATGTTAGCCATGTGGCTCATACCTTATTCGGCAAGGCAGTCACATCTTGCTTCTTCTGTGGCTGTGTCACGATGGCCAGACTCCTCTTCCCAGAATTCTCCTGTTCTCATTGCCCTGTCTCTACTTCCACATGGTCGCCCTGCCTATACTTCCTACCTGGCTACTGGCCAATCAACATTTTATTAAACAAGTACAAGAAACATGTTTACAGGGTAAAACCATTGTCCTACAGCATACGGTGCTGGAGATTGCATGGCCAGTCACTTTGACAGACATTACTGTGGCAAGTTGTGTCTGACTTAACTTCTTCAACAACCCAGAAGACAAGTTGTGCGTGAGTTAATAAAAAGACAGGAATTGGGGGCTGGGGGGCAAAAAACAAATGTTTGGAGCAGGAGAGATGGCTCTGTAGGTAAAAGTGTTTGCTCTACAAGCATAAGAACCTAATTTTAAATCTTTATTTTCAATGTACATTCCTATAATCACAGCTTTGGGGGCCATGACAAGAGAGTCCCAAGAGCTAACTGGCTAGCTGAACTAAACAAAACAGTAAACTTAATGTTTCCCTATGAGAATAAAGCAGAGAGTGATAGACTTCAAAGTCCTTCTCTGGCCTGTATCTGCATTTGCAAAAATGGTGTGTTCATAACGTGCTCCTACCCCCACCTACCAAAGGCAAGAAAAGAAATGTATATTTCATACAGTTTTGAAAGCTGAATTAAAATATAAGGTCTGATGATTATTTGTTTTGACCTGTGGTTAGTGCCACTGAGCTATTTAACAGCATGACCTAAGACATTACATTGGTGTACATGCAAGAAAAAAATCAACATGCCAGGGAGTAAGAAATAGGTGAAGCCAAGGAAGGTTGAAGTAGAATTTTTACTGTTTTAGGCAGAATGTTATTAACTCCTATAATGTCTCAGAAGCTCACATACTTTCCTAGAAGTGTTCATACAAATCTTTGTTAGATTTTCCAAAATAAACTTGTTGAATTGTACATATTCTAAGTCCTTTCAGGAGTCTCATACTTTTTAAAAAGTTGTGTAACTTCTAGGAAAATTGCTTTTAATTTGTTTTCATGTTTCTATTAGTAGACATTAATATAGCAAGTTTAGTAACTACTTAACTTGCTTTGTCTTATGAAGAAAACTTTTCAACTGTCAGAGTATTTGACTTACACACTAATTTAAACTATTCATCTTACTGTAAACAGAATATTAAAACTTTCTCCTTAAAATACTAGATTGGACAAAATCAAGAAAATTATTTTTATTTTCATTAAATGGGTTTCAGTATATATTTAGGTATGCTTATAATAAACTTAGAATATATTTATCCTCCTTTGGTTTGTCACTTTTCAAATAAGTTCCTATTTTTTATTTTATAAAAGTTCTCCAATATTTATAGGAGCCTAGGATGATGCAAAACTTGTCTGTCTTGGGGGGTGTCGTTAAATGTGAGTGTGCAGCACTCCCTTGTGCTTTGGCTTGATTCCTTCAGAAATATAACTGAGAAGTGGGATAGTGAGTCCTAGTTTAGTATTTTGAAGAGCATGTTTCTGAAGTGACTGTGCTAATGTCCATTCCCAACAGCAGTAGATGAAGATTCCTGTTTACAACCTTGACAGCATTTGTAGTTTGATGGCATTTTTTTTTCCTTAATAATTCCAGTTTTGACTGGCAGGAGTTAGAACTTCTTTGCATTTCCCTCCTAGTTAAGGATATTGAGTTATTTTCTCATATATTTATGAGTCTTCTGTTATTAAGAATTGTCTGCTTTCTGGGTATGGTGGCCACATGCACATACAGGCACTTGGGAGGCCAAGGCAGGTGGATCTCTGAAGTAGAAGCTAGGCTAGCCTGGTCTACATAGCTAGTTCTAGGACAGCCAGGGCTACACAGAGAGACCCAGTTTCAAAAAGCAGCAAAATGTTTGCTCAGTTCACTTATCCACCTGTTGTTGGTACTATGCTTTTGGTGCTTCATTTTGGGTATTTCTCATCTATGAGATGAACAGCTGACAAAGATTTTCTACCATTCTTAGTCTCTCTACCCTGTTGCTTTTGTTGTGCATAAGTTTTTAATCTGATAAATTCCTGCTTGTCAGTTTTTGTATGATTTTCTGAAGTAGAGTCCTATTCAGAAAGTAATTGTCACTATCCTGAAGTGTTTCTTTTATTAATTTCAGTAGTTCAGGTCTTGCAATAAGTTCACTTTGAGGACTTTTATGAAGAAAAAAAGACCCAGTTTCATTCTCAGTGACTTACTACCCACCTAGTTTTCCAGGCATAATTTATCAAAGCTGCCAATTTACAATTTATTTTGTTAGGCCTACTTGTGAATCAAAATGCCTGTATACTCATGAGGGTTTCTTTGTTGGTTTCTTTTTTTGTTTTTTTTATATTAAAGCTGTGATTAAAAGTCTCTTCTTGAAGAAAAGCCTTGATAGGACCAGACTGAGTCACTGTGAATTCTGTCAAACTCTCTAGAAAGAGCTCATTCCTATTCATTTGTTCCATAAGATAAAAAGTGATGGAACACTACATAGAAATTTATTCCATAAAGCCAGTATTATTTTGATACCAAAATCAGATAAAAACAACAGAAGAATGAAAGAAAAAGCAAGAACAAGACAAGGATACCCACTCTCTCCCTTGGTTGTTGTTTGTTGTTTGTTTTTTGAGACATGGTTTGTCTGTGTAACAGTCTGTGAACAAGTAGGTGATATCAGTTGTGTTTTATTTCTACTTAAGTGATGTGTATAGTAATCTTTTTGAAAAAATAGAGTGTAGATTATCTTTAGCATCTCTACATAGAACATGGCTAAATTTGTTACCATTTAAAAAGCTGATGCCAAAAAAAGAACTTGTAAAACTCAAACAACTAAAATATCATACCTGAGGACTCATGTTCAAATTCAATAGACTGTTGAATTGTTTGGGTAGATCCTTGATTGGAAATAGATTTATATTTAGTATCACAAAAGAATCTTCCCCCCTTTTTCATCTTCTTAGTGGTTTTGCAATAAACCATCTTTGCTTTTCCCCATTTTACAAACTGTGTCTTTATAGGGGATTGATTTAGAAAATTGTCTGAGTACTTGTCTTTCTTTTTAAAAATTAGATAAATGCATTATTTATACACCTTTATATATTTATTATGTCTGTATTTAGTTTGTGTATATTGTCCACGGGGGGGGTAGGTTTATGTTGCTAGAGGGTTATCTTATTATGCAGAAAATACAATGCTACTATTCTTCTGGGGGCAGTCATATGTATAACACTACCTTTGAATGATTTTTAAAATGTTCTGTTTTCCTGTTCTGTCTCTACTTCCATTTTAACAAGTGATTTCAGGTGATTTGAACTGTTAAAAAATTATCATTTTATACTTAAATGTGTTTCGTATGCTTGCTGCCTTGTAACTCATATGGATATCCACTGTTGGATATTTTATACTTCAGTAATTTTTTTTCCTTTAGAAATCAATGTGGACAGAACATAAATCACCCGATGGAAGGACTTATTATTACAATACTGAAACAAAACAGTCTACCTGGGAAAAACCAGATGATCTTAAAACACCTGCTGAGGTAAATGTTTGAAGACTGAGAGTCAGGATTGTTGAGTAGCTTGAGTATAGTCTCCATAGAATTTTAAATTAAGCTATCCGAAGAGCAGTTCTTACGTGTCACAAAGAATTAATAAAAAACTTTTGGTTTACTATTGTCTTCTGTTCAAATATGTCTTGAAGAATGAATTGAAGGGGAAAGCAGTTTTTCTCAATGGAAACATGTTTGGTTTGAAAAATTATGTTAACAGTTCCAGTTAACCGTGGGGTTTGATGTAATGCAATGAAACTGCCTATAAAATACTGTCTTGTTTTAGAGAGAATATTTTCTCTTTGTGAAAATGCCTATGAAAGGGTATTTATTTTGTGTTATACATTTCACCATTCAAAATAGATAAAATATGACGAAGTTAAGGTTGAAGCACTAAAGCAAGCAGTATTGCATGTTTAGTAGTCCGTGTGCTTAGAAACAGGTAATGTTTTTCACTGAAGAGTGTGAGTTTTACCCAGCCAGTGGTATTCCATTTTTAACTTAAAGAACTTAGGTAACTATATTTTCCCTGCACCCCAAGTCATCTAATGTACACAGTGCTTGAGAAGGAAGGTTGTTAGAGAGCATTTCTTCCGTTTATTTCTTGTTCATATGCACACATGCTCACAATGTGTCTTATTCTAGTATTAATATGTGAACATTCTGTTAGGGATGGCATTTTACTATGGTGAAGGGAAAGCACACACATTTGAATTTCAGGTAGATATACCTGGATTTGAAGCATCACTGTACTCCCCAATAAGTATATTACCTTTGACAAGTTACTTTCTCTTCAGGTAATATTGATTAATGGAGAAGAATCTAAATTCTGTAGTGTTACTATAAAGGTTAAATGGTATATTAATAATTGACAACTTTGGTATTTAGAGTTACACAGGTAGACAATAGTTAGTGAAAATAAGTGGATGGTCAGCAATGCTGAACATATTCTTTGCTGAATGTTTTCCCCTTCTTTAGCAACTCTTGTCTAAATGCCCGTGGAAAGAGTACAAATCTGATTCTGGGAAGCCTTATTACTATAATTCTCAGACGAAAGAGTCCCGGTGGGCCAAACCCAAGGAACTTGAGGATCTTGAAGGTAAGATGGGAAAACAACTCTATTGGGAAGTGTTGCCTATGTGCCAGTCACCTAGAAACAGCCCTTCCTGAATAGGGTTATTTAAACTAAGGCCTTATTCAAATTGGAAGAAAAAAATTGTCTGCACATTTTATATGATGTAACAGTTTTATGGGCTCTTTATTTTCTTGTTGCTCTAGATCTCAGTTCTATAGATTTTAAATAGACTTTATTTGATTTGATTCCGTTGAAACTAGGATACCAGAATACCATTGTTGCTGGAGGTCTTATTACAAAATCAAACCTGCATGGTGAGCTGCTTTGATAATTCATTTTCTGTTATTTTTAACATTTAAAGTATGTCACTAACTTTCACTAACCTTGAATGGATGAATCTGCAATGAAAGACATTAATTCAAAGAATCACTTTTATTTAAGAGTTATATTAGAAATGAGCTTTAAAGTTACACTTTGTGTTGAAAAGTTGACATACAAACTCATCCTTTTGAATGTTGGTGCATACATGGAACATGTGATTAAGCTTAATGATAGTGGGTAGTAGTTGATCTTTAATAGCAATTATTTTGTTCATACATTATTAGTATGTATATATATTACTGATTTCATTTTAATTATGAAATGTATTATTAATGTTTTCATCTAAAAGTTAGGGTGAATAAATATTTCATTTAGGGAAGGATAGTTTTAAACATTGTCAACTATTCACTACCTTTGAAAATTTAGAAAAGATTGTTATCTAGCATATGTTATCTAGCATAATACTCTGAATAAAATAGCGGATGTTGTGATTAAGAACTCTTAAAATACGATCTTTTATCATAAACTGTTCTAGATTAGCTAAGCAGAAGGTTATTTGGGGGGTTTTTTGTATTTAGTTAAATTTTCAGAAATTTTAATGAGTTTAAATTATGTTTATAAATTTAAGCTTATCATTGCTTACATGGAGCGCCTCATTCCTTGTGATAAGAAATTAAACTATGCGTCTTACCACCAAATTTAAAGTTTACCGGAGCCTAGAATGAAAACAGATATTGAGTGCTCAAATCTTTAAAGCTCTATCTAAAGTGTCTGAGCATGAGCTAATAATGTTATCAATAGTATTCCAAATTGCTCACTGAGTGTCAAGCTCATTTCTGATATGACTACAAATTGTTGGTTTGCATAGCTGCTAATCTGCTTGTAAGTGCTAGTATGAAAAATGGGCTGGAGTTTCATGAGTATGATGCCAATTTACATTTTTATCTTTTAAAAAATAGTCTTATTCCTGGAGGCAATACTATTGTATTCCAAAATGTTGAGTATTTTCAGAGTGATTACAAAGCCAGCAGCCTTTGAAGTATCAGCACTGGGAAAGATTGCTGAACTGTTGCTATTGGCAAGTTTTCATTGTTGTAATGAGGCCTTGATGAAACTAAAGCAAACACTCTTTAAAGTGAGTTTTAAATTGTTTTTCAGGTGATAAATTCTATGAAATTATGGTACTTTCTCCTTTTAGAGTTTGTTTTCAGTGGTTTTATTTAAAAACTAGTTTATGACTCTTCTTTTTTCTTTAATAGCAATGATCAAAGCTGAAGAAAGCAGGTAAGTGATTTTGAAAAACAGTAGGGTTTATAAATTTGGGCCATTTCCGTGGCATTCTTGTTTTAGTTGTCCACTTTAAAAAAACTATTGAACAGGGTTAGGCTAATGGTTTGATGTTTTTGATGTATTTGGAAGATTATGAGTAGAATAATATAAGTGTGTGTGTGTGTGAGTGTCCTCCATTACACTAAATTCCTTTTATGGTCTTGAGGAATAGGCCCAAGGTTTTGTACATGTTCACCCTCAAATACTGAGCTATCCAATCGCAGCCCACAAAGTTTTTCTTTAATTTTTAAATGTAGATTTAAAGTTCTTATTTTTGATATCTGTGAAAGAAGATATTATGCAAAAGAACAGATTGAGATTTTCATGAAATAATTGGATGTTAGGAAATTAATTTGTATCGGCACTTATTTCATGTTACTGTGCAGGTATGCTAAATCAAATAATGGTAGAAGCTGGAAGTGATAACACATAATACTAATTCCAGCTCTACTCAAGATGGCTAAGGCCACAGTATTGCCTGAGCCCCATACATCTGAGCCCAGCATAGGCATCATGGCAAGATAGTCTCTAAAACAAACATAAAATTAATGTTATCTTTTTTTGTGATATTTTTGGGTGATTTTTTAGTTTACTGTCAATGAATTTCTTTAGCCCTTTATTATTCCTTTAGTGTTATTATTTTAAGATTGGCTTTAGTTAGTTTTACTGTTATAGTATTGAAATGAACATTTCTCTCCCTCCCCACTTCCATACCTTGTATTCACTCTCTTGCTGTTTCTCTATTTTACTGTGTAGCAAGCAAGAAGACTGTACTACAACATCCATAGCCCCAGTTCCTACAACAGAAATTCCTACCACTATGAGCACCATGGCTGCTGCAGAAGCAGCAGCTGCTGTTGTTGCAGCTGCTAATGCCAATACTTCCACGACACCTACTAATACTGTCGGAAGTGTTCCAGTTGCTCCTGAGCCTGAAGTTACTTCCATTGTTGCTACTGTTGTCGATAATGAAAATTCAGTAACTATATCCAATGAAGAGCAAGCACAAATTGCTAATACCACGGCTATTCAAGATCTAAGTGGTGACTTGTCCAGTAATGCTGGAGAAGAACCTTCTAAACAAGAAACTGTAACCGAGTAAGTTTTATAACTCAAGAGTTCTGAAAGTCAGTGCCTGACTTAACTATAAGAACTTGTTAATGTAGTCAATGAAATAAAAATCAAGGCAAAAATGAAAAAAAAATCAGTTCACAAACTTCCAGTATTTTAAATAAAGGCTTGGCGTCAGCCCTGGTTAAAGTTTGCCCTTTAGAGGAATGTGTCTGTTTTCCTTCTCTAATTTATGTGCTCTGTCCCCAGTGCTAAAGAAATAGTGTAGATTTCTGTTGAGCACAGATGAGTTTTGGAAGGTGAGAAGCTCTGCCAAATAGAATAGAATTAAACTTGATTTCATTCCTTTTTGGTTATTGGTGGTGTTTGTTTTTAAGCTTATTGTAAATAAATTGAAAAATACAAACAGCCTTGTTGAAAAATGCCTCAGATAAGAGAAGGCACTTTATAGAGGAGTCACAAAAAGACACTCCTTGTAACGATTGCAAAACTGCCTTTTTCTACCATATGAGCCAAGTTATACAAAAAGTAAAAATGGATGAATAATCTGACCAAACACTATTATCCAGTTAATACTTAGTCATATTGCCTCCATTTTTACTCCTGTCAGTGTTCTTTCTCTCCTGTTAATTTCACCAATAGCTGTATAATGTTTTAATACTGAGATAATTAAAAGGAAATGAAATGGTACATTAGGAGGCAATTAAGAGTAGAGGCAACATTTTCTTTTACCTTAACTATGCATAAATTTTAAGCATTTTGTGTGGGTGTGTACATGTGTGCATTTATACACATGTATATAAGATATTTTCTGTATCCATAAAGGTCAAATGATAGGGCATAAGCTTTGGAAATATCATTCTACATTTTATTATTGAACTTTTTGAGCACCAAAATACTCAGATGCTAAAATACCTTCTGCAACTTGGTATGATAATTACATGTAATTATTTCAAATCCTCATAAATATATATATATATTTGAGTTACTTTTAATGCATAATCTGTTTATGTTGCATAATCAAATTGCTTCCAAATGATGAGAGATTTCTGTGATCATCACAGATGTTTTATATGATTATTTCATTTTTATGAATATGGAAGGCAGGTTAATTGATTTTTCATGGTTTTAAAAGGTTTTTTCCTAATAAACATTCCAATATAACTCTTGAACTATAATCTTTTAATAATTTTAATTAATTTTATGTAAAGGACACTTAAAGAATGATATAGTGCATACATATTACATTCTTATATCCATATTTATTGCAGTGTCATTTCCATTGTTTAAATTATTTTCAGTTCAGTGGACCCCAAACAAGTCGTTGCTAATTCTGTATTACATTAATTCTTTCTGAAATCAGAATTTAGCAGTCTTCTGCACAACTTGTCAAATAATATTTAAGGTCTTCTGGTTTAAATGACTTGGTGCTTGTGCCATAGTACAAAATCAGCCAAAAAGAAGACATGGAATTATTGCTAATTGCTATATTCTCTTAATACTATGTTTAAAAAATTAAGCTGACTTTTGCTAATTGATTACTTAGATTGTTCTGTATACCCTTTTTAGCTTTCTGTGTACATGCAAAAATAACAGGTTTATTAGAGCACTAATATGAAACATGTGAATAAATATAATGAGCCATCATTCATTACCCTGTAGACTAGTGACACAAGTCAACTTAGTGCAGTTCTGGGTTATATTTTGCCTTTATACAGGGTCTTATAACTGACATTGCAGAAAATCTGTAACTTTATGTCCTTTCTTCAGTTGTATTTTCAGGGTTCATACAAGAAACTTTCTTCCAAGA
The DNA here is from genome assembly GCA_001685095.1 of Ellobius talpinus. Taxonomy (NCBI): domain Eukaryota; kingdom Metazoa; phylum Chordata; class Mammalia; order Rodentia; family Cricetidae; genus Ellobius; species Ellobius talpinus. The sequence continues at coordinate 22,294 of LOJH01018803.1, read as the reverse complement.
ATTGGCGAGTTTTAGGTCACAGTCAAACAGTTAAATGATTTTCTAAGCAGAAAATAGTTATTGAAATTATGAATAGCATGTTTAAATTTCTCTCTCTCTAGTTTTACTCCTAAAAAAGAAGAGGAAGAGAGTCAACCTGCAAAAAAAACATATACTTGGAATACAAAGGAGGAGGCAAAGCAAGCATTTAAAGAATTATTGAAAGAAAAGGTATTTTAGACTTTTTAAATAACACTTAATAATTCCTAATAAATGTTCATTTTGGTGCCTTTATTTAAAATACTAATCTCTGAACTTTTGTAACTGAAAACAAACTAAATTTGTTGTGTTTTTATTGAAGAATGCTTTTGGAAACTCAACAAGGTATTATTTCACAGTAATATTTTTTGCCTTGATAAATAAGAATTTTTTATTTAAATTAATGCTTATCCTTTAGTTGGTGGTAATGCAAAAGATACTGTTTCAATTTCGTTGTGAACTTTCAGTCAATAACTGTATCACAAATGTGCTTCATTGAAAATTTTAGACTATAAAAAATCTGCAAAAGGGAGGTGCTTGATATTTGCAGTGGGTATTAAACTTGCTATCCTATGATACCATTCTCTCTGTAAAATTTTAATTATTTTTTAAATAATTTTCAGCGGGTACCCTCCAATGCTTCATGGGAACAAGCTATGAAAATGATCATTAATGATCCTCGGTACAGGTAATACAGAAATTTTTAAATTAACTTTACATTAATCTTAGGACATCTAAAATTGTGTAAAAGAGTATAACTTTGTAATAAACAGCTGTTCATAGCTATGTAAAGCTATGTAATTAGCATAAATAGAAGTATTTTATGTGTGCTATGGCCTAAAGTCCAAAAGTCTTATCCTCAATTATAGCACCTTGTTCCAAATAAAATTAGAATATTTTAACACTAGAATTTGCTCTTTAGAATAATTTTATATCTTTAATGAATTACACTTTCTTATATATGCATCACTTTTTTCTAAAGCGCTAACATTTGATTCTCCAGTCTTTATGTTTATTCTTGTATGATATTTTCTATTATTTAGTGCGTTAGCAAAGCTGAGTGAAAAAAAGCAGGCTTTTAATGCCTATAAAGTTCAGACTGAGAAAGAGGAAAAAGAAGAAGCAAGATCAAAGTACAAAGAAGCTAAGGAATCTTTTCAGCGTTTTCTAGAAAATCATGAGAAAATGACTTCCACAACCAGATACAAGTAAGTTTTTAATGATGTCGGCCCTGTTGTTCCTGTCATACTTCTTGCTAACTCATCCAAAATAGATGCTAATGAAAACAGCTGTGTAAATGAGGATGTGGCATTTTTATAAGATATCAAAAAATCATTAACTTACAGGCTTACTAAAAGTATTAATTAGGGAATGAACATAGTACATTAATGGTTGCCTGTTTTATAGTCTGCAGAAAGTGGTGTTGGGGATAAGGGCTATTTACATTACAAAGCCTTATCTAATGTGAATTGTTCTAAGAGAAAATAGAGGCTTTTGCTCTTTTAATATTTTATTGAGTGTTATAAAGTTTTCCTGAGTACTGCATTTGTGAGCTTATAGTGGAGAGAGTGTCCATTGACTGTCTTTGAGAAAAAAAAAGATCTAAAATTATAGTGACAACAGTAAGCTAGTAACTCTTGATTTCGTAATCTTTAGAAAAGCCGAGCAAATGTTTGGGGAGATGGAAGTTTGGAATGCTATATCAGAGCGTGATCGGCTTGAAATCTATGAAGACGTTTTGTTCTTCCTTTCAAAAAAAGAAAAGGTGCGTTTTAAATTACCAATATTTCAACATTCTAAGATTTTTTCTTTATTTAAATTAGTAAAAGTTATAATGCCAGTTTCTTTAATTTCTTATGTTGTAATTGTATGTTGTATATCATATTGATTCATTAGAAGCTATATTAAGAGATAAAATGAGTAACTCTTAAATCTTTTTCCCCTCTTAGTCACACATACTAATAAGTGATTAAATCATGGTGGTGCTGATTTATTCCAGTATTTATCTCTGTTAAATTGTTTTGCATCTAGTATTGAAGGATACATAGATGAAAGTACAAGTATTACTAAAATTTAAGCATAGTTGAATTTCGGTGAAAACTTGGGTATTTACTTGTTGTGAATGTACACCGTAGCCTTCATAAATTGTATCTGTACTGCATGCTGGTAAGGACATGTGTTTATGGAATGAGGATAGAAAAGCAATACAGGTTTTTGGATTCCAACTTCAAAGAGCAATGAAAAACTGAAGGTAAGGACTCTGCTACACATTAAGAAAGAACAATAAGAAAATGAAACATGTTACATTTGTGTTAGAATATCTTAAGTAATTATAATTCAGATACCTTGTTTGAATGTTAAAGAGATTATTCAAACATTTGTTGCAGGAACAAGCAAAGCAGTTACGAAAGAGAAATTGGGAAGCCTTAAAAAACATACTTGACAATATGGCTAATGTTACGTACTCTACTACTTGGTCTGAAGCTCAGCAGTATCTGATGGATAACCCAACGTTTGCAGAGGATGAAGAGTTACAGAGTAAGAACAATGCCTACATAAGGAAAATAGTGAGAGGCAGTACCCCTCAGTGGAATTGCTCTGACTTTTTATGTAATTGCCAGCTCAATTTTACACAAGGATTTGTATTTTTGGAAAAAAATATTTCATAATGGGTTGTTTCTAATTGAATTTTGCTTTAGGGAAAAATACTTTTCTAGAGATCCAAGTTACCTTTAATAGATAATTCTTGAAATATGTAATAAGTCAACCATTTGTAGATCACTGGTGTCTTCTAAACACAGTAAAGCAGCTGCACTTAGGAACTCAACAGTGACTGTGACAGCAATCACACCTGCATAAGACAAATCGCCGCGTGGAGATGGGTGTTGGCTGCAATCTCCTTTGTTTAGCTGTAGAGTGTTAGCAACTACTGATGGCTGCTGGAGAGGGAGGCAGTTTTTTTCTGAAATATAGCTCCTGATAAATTGACCACCCTCAAGTGGCAGACCCTCTACTCCAAGACATTGTTCTTGACGGGTTTAAATAAGTGTGGAGAGGTAGGGACCACAAAGTTAGCTGAGTAAATGGAGAGTTTATCTGTGAAGAGGTGGGAGGATGAATATAATCAATACACACAAAACTCTCAGAACTAATAGAAATTTGTATCAATAAAATAATGAAAATCTATTTGGGATTAAGTATAACATTGTTCTGTTAGTTCATTTTGTCATGGGCATGTGTGCTTCCCTTTATTCTTTGTAGTGTTTGAAGTCTTTCTTAAAATTCGTATCATTACAGGATCATGTCTAAGTTCAAATGCAAGTATTTTTGAGCACTGAATTTGAACTTTTTATAGAGAGTTTAATGCAAATAATTAAACTGCTATCTTTGTTAATATTTCAAATTTATTTTTTATATGAAAAATACTTAAGACATGGATAAAGAAGATGCATTAATATGCTTTGAGGAACATATCCGGGCTTTAGAAAAGGAAGAAGAAGAAGAAAAACAGAAGACTTTATTGAGAGAAAGGAGGCGGCAGCGTAAAAATAGGGAATCTTTCCAGGTAATAGAAAAATGCCTTTTCGAGTTTAGTTCTGTAATATAGTCATTGAATTTCAACAAGGATCAAAACAGCTTTGAGAAATTTATTTCCAGTTCACTAGGCTTTGTTTTGGACCATATATGTCAAACTCTTGAATTTCTATATTTTAGAAATTGTTCTTGGATATTTGAGGCAAGGGAATATAGCAGGCTGCAGCAAACATTATTCATCTTGAACATAAGATTTTAGCTGAGAAAAATAGCATGAGGAAAAATGAATAATGAACATATGATTTCCAAAGAATATGTTGTAGTACAGTTTAGGAGTATTAACAATTAAGCTCTTATGGGAGTTTAAATACTTTGAAAGTAATGTATTTTTGTGTCTAATTTTAGATTTATTTTATATATATGAGTATATTTCCTGCATGTGTGTATGTATCATGTATTTGCCTGATGTTCAGATCCCCTGGGACTGGAGTTCGAAGTGATTTTGAGTGTGGATGTTAAAAATAGAACCAAGGTCCTCTGCAAGAGCTGCATCTGCCCCTAACCCTTTCTTTGGATGATTTGTTTATGCTCATTTGTGATCTAAAAACATTTTTACTCCCATCAAATAGCAAATTTTCTTTGTACCTAAAAATGTTGGATAACACTAATAGAAGCATTTGTGATATTGTTAACAGGTTTTAAAATGTTTCTATGTTATATTTCTAATGGTTTTTCAAATGTATTTGTTTCCTCTTCTACAGATATTTTTAGATGAATTACATGAGCATGGACAACTACATTCTATGTCCTCTTGGATGGAACTGTATCCAACTATTAGTTCTGACATTAGATTCACTAATATGCTTGGTCAGCCGGGTGAGATTCTTTTCTTTCCATAGCTAAGCTGGTAGTTGGAGGGGAGTGGAGGGGTGAGGGGCAGCGGTTGGAAGGGTAGGTAGGTGTGTGCCTTATTTTATGTTTGTTTTACAAACAAAAAGTAATTGCAGCTCTTGGTTAGAGCTAGCTTTTTGACTTCTTTAGTTTTTTCATTAGGATCAACTGCACTTGATCTTTTCAAGTTTTATGTTGAAGATCTTAAAGCACGTTATCATGATGAAAAAAAGATAATAAAAGACATTCTGAAGGTAAATAAGACACTTGTTCTTACCTATTTGAAAACATCGATTCATTCCTTGGAATTTTGTGTTACTTATAATAAGATTTCTGGTTTTTAGGATAAAGGATTTGTAGTTGAAGTAAATACTACTTTTGAAGATTTTGTGGCAATAATAAGTTCAACAAAAAGATCAACTACTTTGGATGCGGGAAATATCAAGTTGGCTTTCAATAGTGTAAGTTTGATTATCACACATCTAGATTATTATTAATCTAAAAATTACTTACAGTTGTAGGCTAGTGGGTTAAGATACTGTGAATGTAGGTATAAGGTAAAGTCAAACAAAATTTATAAAAATGATGGCTGTCTTACCTTTTATTGTTATAGGTCAAGTTGAAACATTTATAAATGATACTGCGATACTGCTTTTCAGAACAATGACTATTTGAAACAGGACTTACACTATCATAACTTATTAGATATGATTTTTTGATAGTTACTAGAAAAGGCAGAAGCCCGTGAGCGTGAAAGAGAAAAAGAGGAAGCACGGAAAATGAAAAGAAAAGAGTCTGCATTTAAGAGTATGTTGAAACAGGCTGCTCCTCCGATAGAGCTGGATGCTGTCTGGGAAGATGTATGTATGCTCATAAATTGTCTGTAATGGGGACTGTGCTTTACAGTTGAAATACACTAAAATTATTCATAAACCATACTATATATGTCAAAAGTCTTCTGTGTTTTGAATTTTAGAGAGGGTTAAAAATTGAACAACCACCACCACCTGGGGTCAGGGATTCTTTGGGGTAGCACCTGCTGTCTTGGGACTCTGTAGGTCAGGATGGCCTTGATCTCAGAGGTCTTCCTGATTCTGCCTCCAGACATTCACTACCATGAGCTGCTAGAATTTTTTTGAAAGACAAAATACGCACTTTAGGGCCTATCACAGTTTTACCTATAGCTCAGATACCTTTTAGTCGTGATAAGATTTTCTTGGCATTATCATATATTCATTCCATGTCATTGCTTTTCAGATCCGAGAGAGATTTGTAAAAGAACCAGCATTTGAGGACATAACTCTAGAATCTGAAAGAAAAAGAATATTTAAAGATTTCATGCATGTGCTTGAGGTAATTCTTAGTTTGTTGTGACATAAAAGGTGAAACTTTGAATTTAAAATGGTCAAGTATATTTCTTAACATGCACTGCTGTTTTATAATTCTGATCAAGGAGAGTGAGTGTTTTCTTTCTGTAGAATTGTTTCAAGTGAAAAACAGGTTTGCATGGCCTATATTAAAGCTAGCATCAGATTTGCTGTTTGTTTCATAGATGTAGAAGTTCAGCCATTTGTCAGCCACATAATGTTAGTAGCTAACAATAAGCCTCAGAATATCTTGTTTTTTCTTGGAAAACAACTAAAAATAAAACTGTTTCAGAAGCTATACTCTTATTAGATATGTGAACTAAGTTCTCACAACAAGTCAGTGATGTTACAAATAAGCCAGCTGTGACAGCTTGAAGTAACTTGCAAGAAAGGGTTTTCTGGCTGTGCTTTTTGACTCAATTAGTGCTTTCAGAAAGTTCACCATGGAGTTAAGGAGACAATTGAACAGGCAAACTCGTTCCCTGCAAGTGTGAGGACTGGAGTTCATATGCCCCAACATGCATAAATGTAGGGAGGATATGGTAGAATGCCTATTATGCCAGTGGTATGGCTAGCTATAATATCAGAATCTTCTGTTTCTGGGTTCCAGTGAGCTATGTACCTTGTCTCAGTATAAGGTGGAGAGCAGTCAGTGTAAACTTGTGAATTACACGTATAGTTGCATGTCTGTTTGCACACATGTGCACCCACACAAACCGAGACCACACACATAGGTATATACCACATACAAATATACATATTTTTTTAAAAAGTTCACTATGGAGTCAGTTCTAGACAACTAATGACTTTTAAGCCAAAAGATAGCGTACATGTATCGTAGTATTGGTGTGATAGCACATGAGTAATACAATTATTATATAATTTTGACTTTGTTCTTGATTAACATCAATGTTAACAAATTGTTCTGTTATCATGAACTCATATGGGCTTCTGTACTGATTTCCAGCTGCCTCTATAACTGGTCCTTGTTGGCCTTCAGTTGTTTATACTACCTTAGACCAATAGCATTTGTATTATATAGGATCCTCACAGAAATGTAGAACCTCAGGCTCAATTCACATAAATCTTGCATCAATTTTAATCATGCCCAGATTCTGAAACATTTGACTGTATTTGGAATTTTGAGATGGTGTGCACGAGAGAGTGTATTACCTATCTTTTCTTAATTCAGGAAACTTCCACGTGCTGAAGAGATGGTTCGGTGGGTAAGAGTGCTTGCTGTGGAAGTATTAAAAACAGTTTAAATCCCCAGCACCCACTAAAAAGTAAAGCATGCATGGCTGTGTGTGCCTGTAACCCAAGCACAGGGGATGGCCAAAAGTAAATCTTAGGTGCTTCGCAGCCAGCCACCTTAGTCAAAACAAGGAATTTCTGATATAGTGAGAAACATGTCTCGGGAGAAAAGTTAAAGAAGATGCCTGTGTCCTCATCTGTCCTCTGCATGAGTCCACATCCTCACATTCTCATGCATACATCACACACAATCACACACATAGGATCTTCAGCTGTGAATTTGGTGATTATGAACTAGAGCTAATATAGTGAGATGGTAAATGAAGCTAAAGATGATAACGTAGAAAAGAGCTGAATACTTCCAGATTTTGAGACCAGTTAAATTAGGCCTTGAGACAGCATTCAGTGAGATAAAGATGGATTCCTTCTTAATCATATTTTCCATTTCTATTTATTTGACCAAAGGTGGTGTTTTCCAATACATGGGTATAAGCATTAGGAATAAGCAGCTTTTACTGCAGCACCTCTCCTTTCTAAGTAACCTCATAAATATTTTATGATTGTGTATGCACATGTGTAAGTCACAATGTGCATTTGGAAGTCAGAAGTTCTCTCCTGCTATCATCAGGGTGCGAGAGCTAGAACATGGGTCTTGGTCTTAGTAGCAAGCACCTTCACATACTGAGCCGTTTTGTAACTGTCCCCATGCCCACAATAAGTTGTTTAGTGTTACGAACACAATCTGCAGTCACATAAGTATTCCCTGTCTGAATAAGTAGGAAATGCTTCTCAGGATAAAAGAAAGAGAAATAGGTTTTGTAAATCTCAGTTTAAGGATGCCTGTGATGTTTTACCTTATATCAGTGCTTAGCTTACTAAACAGCTAATCAGATTAGCCAGCAAAATGCCTAAATGTATTATTACATCTAATCATTATGGAAAGAAGTTATACCTTTCTAGGATATAATATTTTTCCTTACCAACCTTTGACAAAAAGTACCTCATTTTGTAAAATGTTTAAATATCTAAGGTGTAGAATAGCTAATAAGAATAAGAAAAACAATGATTTCTTAAATAGTCTTTGGGTGCCTTGTCCTAACAAGGTAATATTTTTTTAAGATCTCATGTGTTGAACTTGTAACATTTTTTTTGTGTGATTGGCTATGTAAAACAAGTGCAGTTCTTTAAAGTTTTCTTTTGCCACTCTAGCATGAATGCCAACATCATCATTCAAAGAACAAGAAACATTCTAAGAAATCCAAAAAACACCATAGGAAACGCTCTCGTTCTCGATCGGTAAGGATGTAAATTGACTGTAACATTTTACCAAAATATTTGTGAGCATTATTATGAATGAATTTATGTGTATTTTTTAGGGATCAGAATCAGATGATGATGACAGCCATTCAAAGAAAAAAAGACAGCGATCAGAGTCCCATTCTGCTTCAGAACATTCTTCTAGTGCTGAGTCTGGTGAGTTTGGGGTTTTTTGTTTTGTTCTGTTTTTTAACTAAACCGTGACATTTTGATTTCCTCATATTCTTACCTTTTTTTTTCTTTCTATGCTATACAGAGAGAAGTTATAAGAAATCAAAAAAGCATAAGAAGAAAAGCAAAAAGAGGAGACATAAATCTGTAAGAAAGTTTCTATTTCTTAACAATTCCTAGGCTTTGATCCAGAAAGGATTTATAGGGCCTTCTCATAATCTAATTCTGTATAACCATTTAGCTTGGCACACAAAAACAGAATATTTTTTTTGCCTTAATCTTTCATTAAAATCACAAGCTTCAATCAGAAGACATACACCAGCTGTAGATGTTATACTAGGTTTACACAGGAGTCTTTCAAAAATGTTAGTGCTTGAGTCCTACCACAAGTGTATTCAGTTAGATTGGTTGTTTTTGTTTTTCCTGCTGCTCACTAATACTTGCCCCAATCTAACACAGAACTTTTTATTTAAGCACTAATGTTTTAAATAACTTGTCTTTTCGTAATAATTTTGATGAAGAATTATGCCCCTGTCAAACTTGTACATGACCTAGTGAGCAGCTTTGCTAGCCTTATACATAGCTTTATACATAAACCATAGTTAAATTTGCTTGATGGAAAATGCACATGAGCTGAGGGTGCAGCTTACTGGGGTTGTTGCTTTGGGGGTCAGGGGTGTGCCTGGATTCTAAAGAATAAGTAATATTTCCCTGTAGTTACACTATGATATAATCTGCTAGTGAGGCTTTTCATGGTGTTTACCCTATCCGAATGTAATCCTTCCTACGGGAAACACTGCTTCTTGCTCTCTCCCATGACAATGGAGAAATTCTATCAAATCTCAGGTTCAAAGTGCGATATGGTGGCACCCACCTTTAATCCCAGCACTCAGAGGCAAATCGAGGCAGATCTCTCTGAGTTTGAGGACAGCCAGGGCTACACAAAGAAAGCCTTAAAAACAAACTCTGGTGTTAACAAATTACATTTTACCTCTCTAAATACACCTAACCTAATAAATGTGATATTCTCAAATATTGCCTACATAAATCTATTTTTAACAGAATGTTATTATCAAAATTCTGACACGTTCATTTTTATTTCCATAGGATTCTCCAGAATCAGATACTGAACGAGAGAAGGATAAAAAAGATAAAGATCGGGAAAGTGAAAAAGACAGAAGTAGACAGAGATCAGAATCAAAACACAAATCACCTAAGAAAAAGACTGGAAAGGATTCTGTAAGTACTTTGAATTATGTCTTTCCTGTATGCACAAAAATGAAAGAGGGATGTCCTGTTTAAAACAGAATTGTGTTTAAAGAATAGGCTTTTCGTCTTGGGTCTGCTAACATTGAAGAAAGGATGAAATTCTCTTCTCTGCTTTTCATGAGTGACCATCTATTTGAGTCTTTTAGATTTAAATTCCTTAAAAAAGAAAATTAACAGCACAAAATATTTTTCGCTTTAACCTGGAAAGATGTGGTCTTAATGGTGCAATACCACTAAGAAGTACATTGTGCACTTCGTCTTAGGTTTTCAAATTATCAGGGTTTCTCTGTGTAGCCCTGGCTATCTTGGATCTCAGAGATCTACTTGCCTCTGCCTGCTGAGTGCTGGGATTGAAGATGTGTGCAGCTGTGCCTTGCCTTCTCCCTGTAAGATTTAGAAGGCTCAAATCAGGGTCCATAGTCATCTTGTTCATTACTCGATATTTTTCTACAGTGTAATTTGATTATATCCAACACTTTTCATCAACTCTTCCCAGATCTACCCCATTTTTTTAATCTTTTGAATGAATCTGTCACGACCTCCATAAAGAGTGACTTATTCTCTGTACTTGCTTCTTCTGTAGCAGTGGTTTAAACAAAAGATCTTACAGGTGCACTCCACTTTTCAAAGGGTGTATCTCAGAAATGATGCAGTATTAATCTTGTTTATTTAAATCTTTTCTGCTTATTTGCGCATAAGATTGCAAATGTTTGCCCAAAATCTCTTTAAAATTATCAAAGAACATACTGCCTAGGAAATGAGCATCTGGCTTCATTAAGTAAGATTGTTTCATATTTAATTGTGTGTAAGGAAAGAAACTAGTATATACACTTTTTCCTTGATTACAAATTTTAGCATAAACTGAAGTACTACCATATATAATCCCAGTCTTTGAATTTTTCTCTAATGAGATCCAAGGAATACTTAATAACTCATTGTTGGGCTTTGGAACAAAGCATCAGTTTTAAAACCCTGTGAAATGTGTTTAAGTGAATGAAACTCCATGTCTACTTTGAAATGTTTGTTTCTTAATATTTTTTTCTTAATATTTTCAGGGTTAACTTTAACTGTAATTATGCTGAATGTCTTTGCAGGGTAACTGGGATACTTCTGGCAGCGAACTGAGTGAAGGGGAATTAGAAAAGCGCAGAAGAACACTTTTGGAGCAACTGGATGATGATCAATAAATTATACCAAATATATGTTTATAGTATGATTTAAAGTCTAATTCAGACCAGGGATTATTTCAAGTTCAATTTACAAAATAGAACTGGGTTTTAATTGTGTCACAGGAAAAAAAAGTGCATTTATGTATTGTTATTGTGGACTTTATAAAAGCAAAGGAAATTGAAAATAACTTGATTCTGTATCAAGAATCATATTTTCCTACAGTCATAACTCTTTCTGTGACCCTTTCCTAGGGCACTGCAGGATGGATTAAAAGTGGCAATTTACTGATAGCTGCAGACGTCTCTACTTTGTTCTAAGTCATGAGGTGATTTGATTTACTTTATAGAAGTTGGATTTTGACGATATAATGAACATTTTTTTGATAATGTAGTACAAAAAAAAGCACCAGCAACCCATGATTAGACTGCTTTTTTGTGCACTACTAAACTGGTTAAAGCCAACGTTCTCTTTTATGGTGAGCTCTTAAATGGGTGTTTTTGCTGGAAACTTGGTAGACCTTTACCTGGTGGTGCTAATGAGCACTGCTATAATAAAGCCACCATTATTTTTTATGAAACATCTGAATACATTTTAAAAAAGGCTATGAGGGCATTATTTTGAGCATCTATTTTGAGGTGATGTTTTAAAATAGCTAACATCAAATCAAATTGTAAATTACTTTAAATATATTGCCTTAAGGACCTACTAAAGAATGTGCCACCGAACTTTTGAGTGATAGTTGAAATATCCTGGGGGGGAAATCAATGTTGACTGAAACATTTTCTTTGACTTTTTAATCCAATCTTTCTCTTTCACTTTTTTTTTAATTCCATTGAGGAGGTTATAAATTGCCTTCCTTATTCACTGAGAAGTATTGAGTCCATGGTACACAGTCTAAAACATTTCTGATTTCAATATTTTTGTACATTTTTATCTATTATTAAACNAGGACCTACTAAAGAATGTGCCACCGAACTTTTGAGTGATAGTTGAAATATCCTGGGGGGGAAATCAATGTTGACTGAAACATTTTCTTTGACTTTTTAATCCAATCTTTCTCTTTCACTTTTTTTTTAATTCCATTGAGGAGGTTATAAATTGCCTTCCTTATTCACTGAGAAGTATTGAGTCCATGGTACACAGTCTAAAACATTTCTGATTTCAATATTTTTGTACATTTTTATCTATTATTAAACCTTCTCTTATAGTGTGCACTAGTGTTTATTTCTACATAAGCTACTCAGCGCTAAGGAAATTGTATGATCATTTACAAGATAATAAATCCCTGAAATTTTGTTTCATCCTTCCCATGGTAGCAATATTACTTTCCTTTTTTAATATTTATGAACATAAATTAGTGCATTTCAAGTCCTTAAATGTGTTTTCATCTATAAATTGGAATATTTTAGAAAGGCAATGGCTTAAAGATAGAATACTCTGTACATACTAACTTTTGAAGGTTAGTAATGTGATTTATACTATTTTCCTTCATTGCAGGAGGGTGTTTTTTGTGTATATATGGTTTTTTGTTTGTTTGTTTAAGTATAATTTAGCACTTAGTCTCTTTCATCTTAGGTATTATCTTTGTTCTTTTAATTTAATCTCGCTGAGATTGTCTCTTTCAAACTGAGATTTAGTTAAGACAAATTGTTTCGTTACCCTTTAAGTGAGTTGGGACAGATCAGTACAACTATTTTTCCATCCTGTCCAGTGTTTTAATTAAATCTAGTGGCCATTCTTAAAAAACTCAGAAAAGGGAGATACTTTGTTTCTAACCTTCTCATTGCCATGTCATTTTCTGTTGTGAAATAAGACATGACTTTGAGTAAGATCATTATCTTTGAGAAAATGTTAATCAAATTTCTTGCATGAGTTTAGTCCTTCCTCCATTGTATGTTACTCAAAATACCTAAGTTTGGCAACAGAATTTCCTTGGATTTAATTTTCAGAGGTCCCAGGTTAGCAATAGTCAAGATTGCTAATGAGTCTGAGCACCTGATGTGGAGGTCAGAGGTATTCTTTAAATCATGCATATGATATTGGGAGGTAAACCTGTAATGTTTCACAAGCGAAATTAGAATCTGTAAAACTTGCTTTTAAAGTACAACCTTAAATTTTTGATACATTTGAATAAAAAGCTATTGATGTGTTTTAGCATGTCCTCAAAATAAGTTTCTGTATTTATAATTTCTTCAAATTTTCAGATCCCTATAAAACATAAATTACAAAATATCCCTGCAGTTAACCTATGCAAACCAGACATAGCAAAAAAAAGTGATTATCTTAATTAAACAGATTTTAAAGGTAGTTCTTGTAAATATTACTGTGAACAGATCAATATAATAGAACCCTATTGATTTAAATAGAAATTTTATATCAGTGTACTGAATTTTTACTGTAGGAAACTGGAAATATAATATCATTGCTATAAAACATGTAAATCAAGTCTATTCCATTGTCTTCTTTTAATTGTCCCATTAAACAACTTCAGTTGTTAGAAAAACTTAGTTTGAAGGTCCTAAATCTTTGGATATTTTAAATCCAGTAGATCATGTTTCTAAATCTTCAGTTTGGTAAGACATGATATATCTTTGAATACTTGTTCTTCTAGAATTGAATCTGACTTATTCAAATGGGGAAGCATTTAATTTGTTTATACATTTCAGTTATGACTAGGACTCTAATGTTGAGACCTTATTTTTCTCAGCATCACTATTATTAAGCTTGCTTAAAAATTAATATTGGGCAAAATCGTGGTCTTGGATATTTAATATTCTTATTTTCTCCTATTCCATCAATTTTATGTTGGGAAGATTTGTAAGAGAAGTTAGTATGACCAGTTCAGCATGGTGATCACAGCAGTCTTCCCAAATGAGTTTAAATATGTGACAGAACTATGGATTTCATTTTCTTGCAATGTTACTATTTTTTTTCAACATGTAAAACTTTCTGTGCCTTCTGGTAAGTTTGATAAATGACTAGTCACAATTACTTCATCTTTTTGATTTTTCTTAAGTGGGATCTGATATTGAATAGCTATGAGATGAAAGAGGATGGTCCTAGAGTAAGGCAATCCATTTAGAGTGGTAATAGCAACTAACAAGTCTGTATGTGGTTTTCTGTGAACTGTGTGTAGTCTCAGACTGTAGTGCACGGCTTTCATTCATTTCTATGCTTTACTAAGCATTTGCTGAATGCGCCTGCTTTTACTCCATGCTTAAAAATTGATATGTATTCATTAGACATTTTGCATCCAGAAGAGAAAATTTGAATTTACATTTTATGTAAGCATTCTAATCAGGGAATACTTAGGGAAGAGTTATGAAGAATGACTTTAAGACTATAGAATTTTAACAAACTTAATTTTTAAAGTTTTAAAAACAATCTAGAAATCAAAACAAACTAGACTAGACTAATTCCTTAAATATATCTATATATAATATTAAATATATTTTCTTTTGAGGAATCTCTAAATACCTGATAGATTTTTAATTGAACGCGCCTTTCTCCTCTAGGTTAAACTATACTTGATTATTTACAAAAAGGGAAAGAAAAATAATGTTGTGATTTTGTTTTTCATGGAACTATGAGAGGCTTGTGTTTTCTGATGATGACATATGCCAGGCTAACAATGGTTATTCTGTTTAGTTCACCATTTATTCTGATATCACTGGTAGTCACACAAATTCCTTACCTGGGATATATCTCTTAATTACGACTGTACCTGGCGCATAGTAGGTACTTAACAAATGTGATACATGTACTCATATTAAAAGGCTTAAACAGGCATCACTGCAGTTAAACCATAAACTCAGAACTGATGCCTCATTCAAAACTTACAAACTAAGCCTAGTTACTATGACTTAGAAAGTGTCCATAGCTTAATGAGAACATAAAATTCTGACTTAAAAGATGGAAACATTTTAGGGTGTCTATAAAGAAGATGAGTCCTGGTAACATAGCACTCCATTTACAGGCGCTCACTTCAGATTAATAATAAAAGGTGCCACATTCTTTGCTTAGCTGTTCTCCATTTTAGCTTGCTTTTCTGCTCTAGTTTCCTTAATAAGATGCTATCCTTAACCCTGCTGAACTCACAGCTGCAATTGAGTGGATTGTAATTCAAGTTCATCTTCTGTAATTGATCTTTGACAGTGATTACCCTAGTGCAATTAATGTTTACATTTCAGAAAAACAGGCCAGCCCACAGTCCTGCTCTTCTGTCTGGGGTATGGAGCAGATCACAATCAAGCTAAGCCATTTTTTTGATACTATGCTGTGATTGTTACTAGACTATCTATTTGTTACTGATACCTTTTTGTTTTTTTGGTCCTGACTATTAACATTTTGGGTAGGTGTTAGTCTTCTTGCCTTCCTCTACAACTGAACAGAGGACTTACTCAAAAAGGTGAGTAATTGGGAAAAGATTTCTCTTTTCTATGTAATCACCAGATTTTTACTTCTGTTTATATATTTTCTTGATGTAAAGAACCTCATAGCTTTAATAGTAGAACTTTTGTAAATAGAAAAATGGCATATTTTATTAAAGGTTGGATTTGTGTTGCCGTTTTTCTTTTAAGTCTGCCCACAGCAGTTCTTTGCCCACAACTCTTAGTGCAATACTCACTTTACATAAAAAGTTAAACCTTACTCTTCCCAAAAGTCTATCAACACAACCTCATGCTTGTTCTTTCTTCAAGTCTTTAAATCTTCACATCATGAAAATGGATTCCAACAACTTTAAAGAGATGGGATGGAAAATGAATCCTGTATTTTATATTTGTATATCTAATAAAAACTAGAGTTAAAGCCAGGTGTGGTGGCCCACACCTTTAGTCCCAGCACTCAGGAGGCAGAGCCAGGCAGATCTCCAAGTTTGAGGTCAGCCTGGTCTACAAAGCAAGTCCCAGGACAGCCAGATCTACACAGAGAAACCCTGTCTTGGGGGGTAGACAAGACCAAAAACAGAACAGAATTTCATCATATACTGAATAGACTTGCATTCTAAAAGTATTCATCTGCTATTGTAAATTTTGGTAATTCTGCAGGAATTATCCAATTTTACAAAATGTGTTGAACACCAAAAGCAGAGTTAGCAACCAGATACTTGGTGACATTTGTGTCCAGTAGAAATTGACTCAAATGGGTCACAGCATTACATTGATTTGTGTTTGTTTGTTCATGAACACTGGGTAAAAGCATACTTAATTCTGAGTTAGTTGGAAGTAGAGCATTTGCCTAGTATACGGGCCTTGGTTACATCCCCAACAAAAACCACTAATAACAAAATGCTCTAAATCTAACCAAATCTTTCTTTGAACTTTACTGCCGTAGTTAAGATCTGAAAACATTCTAAATGTGTAGAATGGTTACGATATTTTAAAAACATTAACAGTAACCCACAGTCCTTTGACCACAGCATGTGGGGAAACTGAGGCATGATCGGCTCATGTTCTGAGCCTGGATGTACAACATTGTATTAAAGTAATAAAGCATATGAGAGCAGTTTTTCTAAATATAAAACAGTTTTTAAAGGTGATTAAAGTCTATCAAAAAACATCAAAAACACAATTCAAGGATTACTGCATATGACAGAATAGTAGTGTAAATAGTTTATTTGCTCAAATGGCATGAAAAGACCAGAAAAGTAACATGAATTGCTTTCATAAAACATTTCTAATATTGCTAAGAAGCAGGACCATTAATAGACAAACAAAAGAATATGCCAACATTACTGTCCATTTGTGCACTGGGAAATGAGCAATTTTTAAGCAAATGCACACCTTTGGAAAACAGCTGATTTGTTTGATAAAATGTCCAATATTCTTATGATCAAATTAATAGTCATCAAAATGAATGTTGACTCAACAAAAAGACAACAATTTGGCATGTTCTTTTAAAACTATACATTTATGAGTGTGCCGGTGGGTGACAGTTTAAAGGGGTCTGTAAATAGGCATACTACTGTGAAATGTGGTAGCTGACTCTTAAATTGTCCTTGTAGTTAAATATATATATATTAAAAAAAACCCTATAAGTTAAAAGTAACATTCAGGTGTAGCATAGGCTGATGAGCATTTTTAAACAATATTTACAATATTACCCAGGGGCTTAGGTAGGAATTAAAGAGAAGTGTAAAAACCATAAAAAACTGCACCAATCTTATAGCAAAATATCTGTACATTTTAAAAGATCATATAACTACACACCCATGAAAAAGGGGACCTTCACCAAGGGGTTCACATGAACACAAGAAATTCAGTGGTTAAATACTATACAATAATTTTTACAATTAATATACTGATGTACCAACAAGGTAAGCCAGAAGCAGAGTATGTATTATGGGAAGTACAAATTTAGCTTCAGTCCAGTCTTTTACTTTGGAATGGATCAAAATGCCTTGCCAGTGAGGAAGTAAAAATAACTTAACCATTTAACCCTATCAATATAATTTAAACTTTATGTGAATTTTCTACAGTCTAATTGGAAATTCTCATATGTGAGAAATACACAAAGCAATTCAGCCTTGAAAACTCAATACAGCTGTATCAGCATACAGTTGCATTGAGTTTACAAAAGGAAAAAAGACCCTTCGATTGTCAGAAGAGAATAAGGCCAGGTTCAAACATACTAACATGTAATCTTGAATGCTTAGAGCTTGTGGTAAATTCTCCCTGACTAACAAGGCACCAATTTCTGTTTTAAGGATTAACCCATAATGGTAATTTTAGTGCTACTTAATAAATATATTTGTGTTACTAAAAGCTGCTTCTAGCTCAAGAACAGTTTCTGCAATTAAGTCTTCTACAATGTTTATGTGCCATCTTGCAGTCATGCAAGTGAATGCATGGTACCCTTGCACAGAAACAACATGAGACAAGACAGACTTCTAGTGACACTGCAGTTGCATCCAATTTGTACTTTGCTGGGGCCAAATTATAGGACATTATCCTGTGACAGTTTCCTTCTCCCGTGTTACAAGTCCTTAAAAATCCAGTTGATGAGTATGGCTCAAACACACAATTTCTTAGACTTCTCAGCAAAGGAAGCCCATAGCAGACACATCCCTGTTATTTACAAATTACCAAGAAACCAGGGTGGGTCATAAGGAACACTCAAAATAGCAAATAATGAATTTAATATGAAATTTACATTTTGGTTAAAAAACAGTAACATACTGATGTAAAAAGATTTAAGTCAAATTCTATTGCTTTGATTAATCTGAGCAAGTTATTTCCAATTTTAGGCACTTGTTAACAGGGGTTAAAAGGAAATTCCTATGTGTTTACTAAATCTGAGCCCTTAAGGAAATTTCAGCTGTATTGAAGGCTGCAGCTAAATGGTAGCACATAAAGTTCACATCGGCAGTTTCATAGACACCCTCTCATGAAGGCTGTTCTCGGGGTCACATTGTTATTTCTGCACCATTAATGGAACGCAGGTTCTGATCATCAAAGCGCCGCCTCACACTTCGTCTCACCGCATCGGCTCGTCTGTATGGTTGGTTTCTAAGATCTGTAAAGAGGAAAATGCCAATGAAAGAACAGCAGCCTCAAATATGGCTTAGCAAGACAAAGCCAGTTGGCAGCCAGTCAAAGCAGCTTGAGAAGAGTCAACTAATGGGCCCTTCAAACCCATTGAGCATTCAACCAAAGACATTTGCCTTTTGTATTTACAATTTAAATAAGATGTAATACTGGTAGGATTCTGAGATTTAGAGATTTTCTATTATGGTCAATATCTCAGCTGGTTGAAGTGTTTCTCTGATCAGAAGCAACTACTCTCAGTCTTCATGAGGATCTTAAATATCAAGGATAATTGCAATGACTTCTGTAAAACTCACAAATCAGACTGGTTTGAATTTGTAGTTTTGACAAGAATATGCCAGGAAGAACAGCAGAAACGGGTTCCGTTGTTTGCTTGGTAGCTGAAAACAGTTTTTTATGAATGAATAAAAAATAATATCTCACTCCCTTATTAGTCTTTCCTGCCACCTATTATGTTTGTGCTCCAATCAACAGGGAAAATGGGCCCTAGACCAAGTCTATTGCTAATGCAAGGCAGAATGCTTGACATTTAAAAAGATAGCTATGAATGAGTAAATCAAACTAGTGCATTCTGGTTGAAAGAGACATTGCTTTAGTGGAATGAAATGAAGTAACATGAATTTTAAGTAAGCACTCAGTATGAAGGCATGTTTTCATGAATAAGACTGATGGTCTAGCATATAGCGTTTGATGAAGACATGACAAAACAAAAAGCAGGTTTTTAATAATTAAAGGGAGAATTGACATTGTAGACACATTAGACCACATTCTATACTTATCAATCTTTATTTAAAATAATCAACTTAAAAAATCTTAATAATGGTTTACATAGAAACCAATACTTGAACATTTCTACAAAGCAAAAAACAGTGGGACAGACCTATCCTCTTGGGTTTGTCTCCAACAGGCTTCTAACTCCTAAGTCACCACAAATTGTGGTCCTTCCCCTATTCCCCTTTCACTCTAACCAGTACATTCTAGTCCTTTCAAGGCCCTGTGGTTTGGGGATCCTCAGATCAATTATTTGTAAAAGATCTATGTAGATCATCTTCCCTGGCCAATAGCCCACTGTACCCATTCAGATAAAAGGATTAAGAGAAGCAAGTACAATCAACTGTTTTGCCAAGCCATCACAAAAGAATGAGAAAGCCACACGATATAAATGTGAGGCACAAAGACTGGTCAGAGTCTCACCAGTATTACCCTTAACCATAAATAAAAAACATTGAACTGCATACAGAAAGGAGGAAGCTAAGTAAAAAGTGATGCTTGCCAGCTCTGTGTATCCTCCACCACCGGTGTGCTAGAAGAAATCCTTACCCTCGAGTGAACATTTGGAAATTTAGTGATATTATTCTTCTTTAAGGCTAAACAGAAAACAAAAAACACAAAATGATGGTTAAGTAAAAATGGGATGAAAACAGAAAGCAACTCAACTTAGTGTTTAACATTGCTGGACATGTTAGCTAACAGGGCATGGGTTTTACTACAGGTTATGTTAGGTAAAATAAGGGAAGAATGAGTGTCTTTCTACCCAGCCCTGACCACCTAGTTTCAAGCTGCTTTGAAGATTGGCTCCAGAAAGATACGTAGTTCAGCAGCAAACAGCCAAGCAGATGACAGTTTTAGGTTTGTTAATTAGCACTGGTGGGTGAGTACACTGGAGAGCAGGCAACAACAGTGATATCTTTTGATTCAAAAACAAGCACATACCCAGTTCCATGTCAATCTCAGCACAGAAGACAGTCAATGACTATTGACAATGGTACTATGTAAGCAACTATGCATAGACGTGTCTTTGTTTCTTTTTAAATGTAAACACTAAGCTCAGGAAATTACTTGGACAAATCTTAGACCTTTCCCATTTTCAAGTGCTATGACAAGTTTTCCAGAAGTGAGTGTGCTATCTTTCTGCCGCCACTCTCCTAACCAGCAAGTCTAGCTGTGGTGGCCTCATCACAAAAAAGTACTGATTTGACATGGAACGGAGTTACCAATGAAGGGATATGAGAAAGAGAGCTATTTATTCTTTGCTTGCAACTCCTGCCTTGCACCTGCTGCAATATAGAACTATTGCAGATAGCTGCAATAGGGCATGACAGTGAATAGAGGCCACCTGCCCAGGTCAGAGTTGTTAGGTTGTGAGTTGCTGATGTCAGTGTTTAGATTTTATGTCGAAAGGGTCCCCATTGTAAAGCTCATATCGAGTTCCAGCATACCTGGATTATATAAAACACCCGAGAAAGGCCTAATTTGAAGCTAGGTAAATGTAGCTTTAGAACCTTTCTCATTTTCATACATAGTATGAATGATTTGATTATCTTAGGGCGGGGGGAGCAATATGTGCCATGGTTCAGGTATGGAGGTCAGTGGACAATTTGCCAGAATTGGTTCTTTCATCACGTGTACTGGGGCTCAGTCTTAGTCGTCAGGCTTTGTGGTAGGCATCATAACTCATGAAGCCATCTCATTGTTCCCTGCCTCTCATTTTTCTGACCACTTTTTTATGGAATATTTTATTACCACATTAGCTCAGCATAAGGGTTGTAGTGTCTGTAAGCTTGTTAGGGCACAGTAAATACTCAGTAAACACCCGCCTTAGTAGTTACTGCTTCTCATTTTGCATCCCAAGATATTAACCCCAGTAAGTGGTTCTATGAACTGTCACCCACATCCATATCATTGCAAGAATGTGCTATATACATATACTGCAAGTGGCAGGGAATGTTTAGTAATGACAAACAAACCATGCAGCATGAAGACAACACATATGTAAAATGGAGACGATGACATTCCATGCTAGCATTTGGTTGATCCTAAGACACAGGGGCTTGGGGTGGAATAAAAGGTTAAAAAAAACACTTATAGCAACCTTTTAATAGCATCAGTTGACAAAGAGCAATAGTTTAGTAATGGTATTCCTCAGTGAGAACAGGTTCGCAGAAAAACCGAGACCCACGCTTGGCGGTGCGAGCAGTAAAGGGCACAGTCTTCAGCACTGCATTGAGAATAACAGCCAGACAAGAAATGAGAGTAAAAAGCCAGGATCTGTTGCATTAGTACACGGTTAGTGTGAGAGGAAAGATAAGCGAGAAGGCAATATGTATCCCAGTTCACTAAAGTCTAGAAGGAAATCTGGAACCTGAAGGGTGAGGAAGCAGGAAATGAAAAATGTTCCAAGGAAAAACTCTTCTGGGATACAGACAAATACCAGATATGTCGCTTGTTTTTAGGCAAGGCGGGGGACATTTTGGTTCTTTTTGTTCTTGAGGCAGGATCTGAAACTCATTCTAGTCAAGGATGGCCTTGGCCTCCTACTCTTCCTTCCTCCAGCTCCCTAAGTACTATGATTGCAGGCGTGTGATACTGTGCACAGCCTATGTCCTGAGTTCTTACTGTATAAAGTTGGATGCTTCCCTAGTCTCAATTAAGCCTGCTGTGGCACTTGGGTATTTACCTTGATTGGACATCCACTCTTACTCTTGCAGAGTAGAGCTTCCCCCATTGCAAAGGAGGCAGAGAAATGCCCTACCAGGGGTACTCGGCAAGCGACTAAGTACTGCATGCTCACACAAATACATGTGTATGCACACTGTGAGAACAGACTGCCATTTCTACTAGTCACTCGTGCTTTAATAACAGGCAAGGGATTCTTCATTGACTTTAAAAATCTAATCTACATATCTACTTAATTTCCCTATGTTTTTTTAAAATATTTATTTATTTATTATGCATACAATATTCTGTCTGTGTGTA
>LOJH01018802.1:1365-11415 GCA_001685095.1 Ellobius talpinus | reverse complement strand
CTCTCTCTCTCTCTCTCTCTCTCTCTCTCTCTCTCTCTCTCTCTCTCCTCTGAACATAAACACATCATTATGAGGGCTTTGGAACGAAGAGTTGATCTGTTAAAAGTATCACAATGATCAGTCTATAACTTTATTCTTTAGAGTGGAGTTGATTCTTCATATTACAGTAAGAACACCTGGAATACTTAGTATTTTCTTAAAAATCAAAAGATAATGTTCTTAGCCTTAGCTTATTTCATATGAAAACCCTGTCTGAAAGAAAACTCTGGAGAAGAGAGCTTATAAAAATGAAGAGGAATGACTTTTATCTTTCTGTTGTTTAACCATTGAATCAAAACCAGACAGACACATCTATGGGCCCAAGACATATAAGGAAGCATATAAGAGTCTTTTGCTTCTGAGAGAGAGGATATATGTCTGATCTCTTAGAAATTAAAATAGTATGGTACCTGCTGCATTTAGCCAACAAATATACATTTCAGACTTAAGAAAAAGAGTAAAATTTGTCTTGTGCGTGTATGTATATATAGTAATATATGACTAATATATTAGATATTTTTACACACTTCAGAGCTAGCTGTATTATTTTCTTTAGAATGGGGCAGGAACAGACACCAATATAATTTAAATGTCCATAATTATGTATCCAAGAGTTCTGTAAAAACTAAAACACAGGAGTGAGGAGACTACATTTTAACATTCAGTTAATCAATAATCTAACTGAGAGAAAGTAAAACTAGTTTTCTTTTACTCTTAGGTTTGTTAGAAATCTGAGTGATACTCAAACATCTAAATTGTGTGTGTATGTGTGTGTTTCTTAAATATCATAATAATTTTAGAACACATACAATAGAAATGTAAAAAATTATACTTGAAGTCAAGGGCTGACTGAAAATAATGATATAGTTTGAATAAATTACCTTTTGATGCACAATGAAAATATAATGTAAGATTTCTGTGATATATGGATTATAATTAAAATTTACCTTTAGAAAATCAAAGACAGATTCACAGCAATTCTTTCATTATTATTCTGTCAATTTAGTAAATTAGAACTGTGAGCAAAAGGGTAAAATATATGATTGGTTTTTAAACCTATTTTGAGAAATTATACTTGCCAGTGGTTCTTTATATTTGGATTCAGAATGTCAGAGGGTTCAATTATTGTAGATATTGATTGTTAACTCCTCTTTCCTTACATTTTCAAGGCACTGTCACCTGCACCAGACTACTTCTACACTGTACATTCAAATATTTATAAAAAAGACTTCATAGAGCCTTAATTCAAAGGAGTAAACTCTTTGCCCATATATGTTATATTTATATTATTTTATTTCTGAGATTATAATAATAGTACTTCTTTCCTTTTTTATTCTCTCCATATAAACTATCCCACATATTCCTACTTGTTCCCTTTCAAATTCATTACCCTTTCTTTCATTAAGTGTGGCTTCATGCATATATATATATATATATACTTATATATTTATGAGACACATGTTTTATTTTTCCCAAGTAACAATAATTGCTCAATCACTTTAATTGTTTTAAAATCGAACTGTCTTTTTGGTATAATATTTTAGGTTATTGTTGAATAATATTTTTTCTTTTTCTGTATTGTTTTGCATAATATACCTCTGTGTGTGTATGTTTGTGATTGTGTCTGTCTTCCTAAATACATAAATATAACCTGTTCAGTCTAAATAATGCTACTTGTATGCGTAAGATTTCAGGATTGACCATTTGGTGGCATCATGCAGCCTTAAGAGGGAGAGATGCAGCCAATACAGGAGTTTCACTGCATATGAAACACAACAAGGACCAACATGACTCAATAACCCCAAGGGTGCAGTGGTGGAATCCATACATTGTTGGTAACCAACCACTCAATAATTGGACTTAAGATCTGCTCAACAGGAAGAAGATCATGCCTGCTCCTGGAATCCTATCCAACTGCTCAGCAATAGTAAAGTTATGAAACTTGGAGGATAAATTACAGATATAAATTACTCAACTAGAGTAAACCTTCGGTATAATCTTTGTTTTTATACCCACAGATAAGTATAGCAACCTCTTGTCAAAAAAATTGCTCTTTGGAATAGACAGAGACCACTACAGTAAACCACACCTGATCAAAATGCTGAGCGGTGGAGCCCAGTTTCAGCATACATTTCTACAACACAGCTTATACACCTAAGGCTCAGAGATCACTGTAGAAGAGACTGCAGGAAGATTGCAAGCATGAGAAGAATAGGACTTTTTTTTTTAAAGTATGTTTGTAAATCTCATAAACACTTCAGTGCTTCTGGGGATCCTCTGGAATTATTTGTGGGGATTGATAATCACAAAATGACTTTCACATGTTCTAATTTCCCCAGCAATTTTACTGCCATATACTGATAATAAGTAATACTCTTTAAATGTTCTCCCATTTCACTAGCAGGTATCTTTATTGTTTAATAAAAGTAAGCAATACACTGTTGCCTGTCCAACTTACTAGTCCTAATAGTAAAATAATATATCACTCAATATATACATTAATTATGTTAATGGAAATAATATTGCATTTTTGGCATCCAAAATAGAATCTACCACATTAGTAAATACCTATAAATAAGTATGTGGATAAATACCCATAATACACACTTTAAATACATATGAAATCTTTTATTTTACTCCAGAATATAATTAAAGAATATATCTAAGATCTCATTAAATATTAAATACAAATGAAATCATAAATGATAGGGATGAGTATTGCTGGACTAAATTTATACCTCACCCTTTCACTTCTCAGCTGGAGGTCAAATCGGATTCTGTCCTCTGAATAGGATGTATTGCACATATAAAAGTTTTATAAAATTATATTTCTTTACTGTTTTAAGTATATCTTCCTGTCTTCCTCTTTTGCGGAGAATCAAGCATATAAAATAAGGCCTTCACCTTATATTCATAAAAGTATATCTTTGTATGTGGAGAAAATGTCACATAATCTATCTGTGGGAACAGATTAATATACAGTTGTTAAGATTCAGTTTACCTTTAGGCTTCAAGTCTGGACTATCATTAGGTCACACTCACAACAATTCTGTTGAGAAATTCAAAGGTTGAATTGGTCTGGCCATTAGTTAAGGAATTTTACTAAGTTTCCAGCTATCTATAGTTTTGTGATCAGTTATGCAAGAATCACTGACATGGTAGATAACAGATTTAGAAAATACATTTAGTATGCATAGACCTGGTATGAGCCAGTATTTGTATATCCCACTTAAAAGCACCTTTAGAAATAAAATAGGATAAAAGTATCAAAGTGTTCTGCAGTTCAAAACAAACAAAGGAAAACCATGAAATGATAATACCTTATATACATTTTTCTTTACTTTCAATTGTATTTTCAAAACTCAGCAACAGTGACTCCAGACCTGACTGTGATGGTATTATTTTTTTACTCAAGTAACAGAATGGTTGTCTCCCTGGTTTATAATTTAAAGCTAAATTTCTAAGACTCTACTTTGCACAGGGCTTACTGAGATTCAATTTACACACCCTTTCCATATCAGGTTTCAGTAAAATAGCTGGAAACTACATGCTGCCTTGTTGAAAATTATAAAATGAATATGTTTGGTGAAATTTTACACCATTGATGTTTTGATATATAAAAACATATAAGGCTCTGAATAGCAAAGATTCATTAGTAAAATAAGGAATCCAAAAGGTAGCACAATATCTGGTTTCAAATTGTATTATAGAACCATTGTAGGGAAAATAGCATAAAATAACAAGATAGATCAATTGATAAATGTGTTATTCCTAACTAGATACCCAGAGTTCAGTCCCTGAATCCATATGACAAAGACAAAATCAAACTTAACATCTGCAAGTTGCCTTCTAAGCACCATAAAAAAGTTATGGCATATAACTGACCACACGTATTTATACACACACACATACAAAAGTACATATGTAAAAAATAAGAAAGAGAAAATAGCTTGATGCTGGCATGAAAACAGGCATGTAGACCAAGAAAACAGAATATAAAATTAAAGGAGATACACACAGATTCTTTGTCTTGTGAGATGACCCCATAACCCGACAAATGTAAATAGTACTGCAAGAAGTACACATATGCAGAGTGTGAGTATCATTCTGACATGTTGATTTACCATTCTTTTTCCATTCAGTGGTGGTGATCCAGAATTGTATTGTGCTGCTATTCTTAGTTTTGTTGATTTTGGTTTGGTTTGGTTTGGTTTGGTTTGCTCATCCACAGTGATTTTCACAGTGCAATAGCAAATTAGATTTTCTTTTCCTATGCTTACTGGTCAATACTTTCCAGAGTTTATTGTCTTAATAATATGAAAAAATGAGAATTTAGTGTAGTTTTTATGTATTTCTCATTTCACTTTGTTTGAATTTTGTTCTTGACTTATTTTTCTTTTTTTGAAGTATTATTCATGTGCAAATACGTTGGTTTATTCTATTTGTTCTGAGATAGACCTATTGTGTTGACTGTCTACAAACTCCTCTGATAATTCTCCATGTCCCCTGCTCCATCTACTGTCAGTCTATCCAGTAATTCCATTCCACAGATTAATATACTTTTTTGCTTTCATTGATTGCTAAGCATGGTGAGCAACTGTTTTCATGTTCACTTTTCATCTGTACATTTTTGTTTGACAACTATCTCTTCCCTACTTTTTGAAGCTTTTATGTCGTTGATTCCTCTGTATATTCTAGATATTGTAGGCAATAACACTTTTTTTTTTCCTCACAAAAGTTGGCTGTCTCTTCACTCAATTTATTTTATTTTCCATTAATGAGTAAAAGCTTTTTGTTCTCATTGTTCCTTTCATGAATGTAGCTCAGGCTGTCCTTGTATCCATTATATAGCAGAAGAGGACTTTAAATTTTGAGTCTTCTGTCACCCTCTCCTGTGCTGGGATCACAGTCTAGCATACACATACATGGTGAATATTTTTATTTTTTTAAATAAGCTTTCAGATGTATCTTAAATTTTGATACACAGCAGTCCTAAAATCCAAATGCAAGGAGAATGTAGATCCAGATTTGGTAATGCAGACAAAAAATGACATCATTATACTTAAAAATTACAAGTATTTGACGATTTTATGATATTATGTTCTTTGGATATAGAAAAACTGCAGTTAATACCAAAATAAAAAAATCAATAGCATCAACAAAACTTTGAGCCTCTCCACAAATCCTTATATTATGATGTTTCCCCTGCCACATCTCTTGAAAGATTCTCCCCACCTCACAACTATTCACCTGTGCAACACAATGCCTTCTTTCTCTTTCTCTTTAGAAAACAAAGCCAAACAAACCATGAATAATCAAAAACACAAACAAGAGAAAACACAAGAAACATGTATGCATGTGTGTGTGTATACAAAAAAACTGGAAACCATAATGTACAAGCAAAAAGAAAGAGTAAGAATGTTACAAATGTTTAATCATAGAGAAGAAAGACAAAAACATCTAATAAAACATTATCAAGTTTCTTTGTACTAACAATTCTATTGTTTGGATTACCCTTAAGTGTGGTTTATATATTCAGGGAGATTCAATTGCAGATACATGTTTTACTTTTCCTTTGTAAGTGGCAATCAATTTTTGAGATAAATATAGCACAATTTCTAATTGGTCTTAATAAAAACCTGGAGTCAGATTAGGGGGTGAAAGCTGAAAGATCAGAGAAGCAGAGAAGCCATCCACTAGTTCTTCCATCTACCAATCCTCACACCTAAAGGTGATCCTTTGGTGTGGGATTCCCCTCTGTATGTTGTGAATAGCATTGTTTAATAAAAAAGCTATTTTGGGCCTGTGGTACGATAGAGCAGAGCTAGGCGTGGAAAACTAAACTGAATGCTGGGAGAAAGAAGGCAGAGTCAAGGAGAAGCCGTGGAGCCACTGCCAGAGACAGGAACACTAAAACTTTGCTGGTAAGCCATGACCTGGTGGTGATGCACAAATTAATGGAGATAGGTTAGATTAAGATATAAGAGTTAGCCAATAAGAAGATAGAGATAATGGGCCAAGTAGTGATTTAAATAATATAGTTTCTGTGTGATTATTTCACATCTGAGCTATGGGACAGCAGGGAAAGAAATGGTCTTCCTACAACAATTCTATCCCTACTAATCTTCAGATGAGTGCTTTGAACTCCTGTCTCCTGCTGTTTTATATTCCTCTCTCTGCCCAGTCATATCCCTTTCTGTCTCTACCACCACAGTGTTGGGAATAAAGACATAACTCTCAAGTACTAGGATAAAAGGTATGAGCTACTACCTCCTGACTCTGTTTCTCTTTTAGACTGGATCAGTCTCCTGTGGACCTGGGTGCCCTTGAACACACAGAGATCTGTGTGCCTGCATCTCCCAGCTGCTGGTATTAAAGGTGGGTACCACCACTTCTTGACATCTATAGCTAATTAGTGCCTAACTCTGCCCTCGGAACATCAGATAATTGTTATTTATTAAATCACAAGCAAAATATCTCCACAGATAGATTCTTGATTAGAGCTGAACAAATAACAGAGAAAATGAGTCCCAAATCATTGTAAACATGACAAATTGATACTTTGTGTATCAGGATCAATGTTGACTGGAAATTTCACCTGCTGCTTATGTGATTCAATCCCCATATTTATTCATGCCACCTTGAGACTTAGAAAGCCTAAATAATAACATTGGAATCTCTATAAGGCTTTGGCTTTGGTCACCTGTAAAGTACAACTTATGTTTGAAGACATTGGTCCAGAACAGCCAAAGACTTAGAATATAGTTTAGTTGTTGAATGTATCCTTAGCACGTTTAGGTCCTGGGTATGATATCCAGCACAAGAGTAATACTTGATATGTAATATTCAGTAAATACAATGGATTGTTATTAGGATTACTTACAATATATACATTTCATTATCTGTTGCTCAGGAATATGATAACCAAATTCAATGAAGGTCTTAAAATCTTTAAGATTTTCTGTAAAAAAGGATCCATCTGACTTGCCCTTGTTTTTTTTTTTCCTTTTTGTTTTTTGTTTGTTCGTTTTTAATCAAACTATATTTTATGAGAACACATTTGCAACTATTTCTACTTCTTTTAATTTGGGATTGATTTTACTATAGAACAGTAAGGCAGAATAGGTGTAACTGAGACAAAATTGTACAGAAGATAGATGTGTTTGCTGCTTGGACCTTGATAGAAAATGTTTATCCACTCCTGCTCTAATGACATAGAAAATAGCAGTATGAACACTAAGTAGCATACATACAAAACAAAAGACAAACTGTCCTCATCTGAAACACCTGTAATGATGGCACCTTGGTATAATCAATTTATAACATGGTGATGACCCCAGTTGGATTATTCAACAAATATCTCAATTTAATTATGATATTGCTAATTATTTCAGTAGTTGTAGCTCTTAAATATTATACAATGACAGTGCTGGTAAATCTGAGAAAATTTGGCACATTGCATATAGAAGTAAAATTCTAAATCTTTCTGATCTAGTTATATAAGGAAACATTACTTTATAAGATGCTATGCTAAGACTTTATAAGAAAGCCAAATGAGGAACTTGAGTCATTTCCACAGATATTACAAATTTTGTCATATACCAATAAAATATTAAATTAAGTTGTATAATATAGTTTGTTAATCATACTGTTGTAGAGAAAAACCCAAAGAAATTTCCAGCATAGAAAAATGTACAAATGTAAAAACTTGAATATACTTTTGATATTAAATCTAATAAATTTTGATTATTTCATACATACTAATATTTCTAATACACTATTATTAAGGATAAGAAGTAAGACTTGGTGTTCATAGTAAAGTTAAGAACTTTATAATAATACTTTTAAATAATTTTTTTAGTATTTTCATTCTCAGTTTGCTGTTTTATGTTTTTCTTTGGTTCATAGTTAAAGGGACTTTCTTTTGCTATCGAAAAACAAATCAAATTGTGCTTAAAGTAAAGCCTTGTTTTCCCTTTTGGCTTCTCATTGGTTTAATACACACACAAAGGACAAGGGCTACTATTGGAAAATTCCCCTTGAGGCAATCCTAGAAACCATATATCTCTCTACAACTTTGGTTTTCCTCATAGCTTTAAATTAATAAACCCGACAAATTCAAAAGCTTTAATGCAGACTGTGGTGTGGAAGAACGTGCATGAGGTATTTTCTGTTGTAAGTTGTAGAGTGCTTGATATAAAAACAGGTTTTTCCTTTTTCATTTGTAGAAGACTATTGAATACCTTAATGCACCATATTGACAGAGTAATAAAAAGAGCAAATTGCATTTCAGGCCTAGTGCCAACATCATTAAACTCCCAGTCATACACCAAAGAATAATGGGGACAAAACAAAAGGTCTTCCCTCAGCTCAGCTCAGACCCTGTAGAACTATAATCAGTAGCCCTTATCTGTACTCAACAACAGCCAAAGCTCTAAAATCTTCTGACTTTAGGCATGTATAATTTACACCATTTTTTATTTTTTAAAAGTTCATTAATACTAATACTTGTTATAAAACTTGAATAATTAATTTCTTTCCATCCCACAATGATTAAGTGTCTCACACCCTTACATTGACATTTCACTGTTCAAATACACTTATAAAGAATTTAAAAGTGGCAGAATTAATACAGCTTTCATTTGAATCAGCTATTCCCCTAAAATTTATTCTAGAAATTGACACAGGACTTGTCCATAGCCAATTGAGCAATAGGGGGAGATGTTTGGTCAGTGTTACCAAACTATATCTCTGTAAAACACCAGGCTACCAGGCTAAAGAAGAAGTCTTTATGCCAAGTATTCTCTACCATGTGACATACATAAGAAAGAAAAGCTTTTCACAGCTGCATGACAAACTACAAAAAAAATTGTATGATGTGGCACAAAATGTGAATTAAAGACAGACGTAATCTTTTTATAAAAACTGATATTTTTTCCTTCTGGTGTTAATTTTAGGTAAAAAGAAATTAAACATGTTCCACTTATACGTTCTAATTTAGAAAGAAGTAGTTTAAATGTCATTAAAACTAAAACAAGTCACCAGGACCACAGTTCTTTATACTCTCAGTATAAAATTTTTGTTACTTTTTAGAAAATCATTCATGATAAAATGTTTGAGTTCTATTCAGCATTAAAGCATGACATCTTCAATTGCTTGATTCCATATCTCAGGAAATGGCCCAGCAGGTCTGTGGTAGTTCAAATGGGATTCATCTCCTTTATCGATTCATTTATCCCATGACAACATTCCCATCTAGGAAGTCTTCAGATCTTTGAAATCTTCATTTTTGTTCAGCTGACTGTGAACTCGGCTGCCTGCTCTTTCACAGTTGCAATATTTGGCGAAGCATTCACTAAATTTCTTCATGAACCATTTTAAGCAACCTACATTGGAGGATCTCCAGGGAGGACAAACTCAAAGATTTCAGACACTTTTATTCCTTCTGATGGAACAAAACCAGCTATGAAATCATTCATACAGAGAAAAGAGAAAATGAAAAATATATTTATGTATTTTATTTGACACAATGACATACTAAAGAAAAATGTAGAATTTTAATTCAATATGATTAAACAGTCACTTACCCTAGAACATGTGCTATTATGAGGCAAGTCTGAAATGATAAACAGTTTTATATTGCCATGGTTGCCGACTTGTTACAACAAACTAGGTCATCTCATTCAAACCATGGTCGCTGACTTGTTAAAACAAAATAGATCATCTCATTCAGACCTTGGTCACTGACTTGTTACAACAAACTAGATCATCTTATTCAACCTATGGTCGCTGACTTGTTACAACAAACTAGGTCCTCGCATTCAAACCGTGGTCACTGACTTGTTACAACAAACTAGGTCATCTTATTCAAATCATGGTCAATGACTTGTTATAACAAACTAGGTCATCTCATTCAAACCATGGTCACTGACTTGTTACAACAAATTAGATCATCTCATTCCAAACCAGGAGTAAAATGGTGGAACCAAGTTATCCGAAGGCAGTTATTTT
>LOJH01018801.1:8111-21562 GCA_001685095.1 Ellobius talpinus | reverse complement strand
GCAGAAAGAAAAAAACTGCTTGTAATATAAGGTTAATGACAGAAATGACAATAGCAGAGAACAGCTTAATATATTTTAAATGAGGGTTGGATTAAATATAAGGCATTTTTGTGAGAGAATTAAAAGTACATACCAGTTTAAGGCATGAAGATCAGCCTGCCTCAGCGGATGGGGGAGGGAGTGGGCGTGGTTTGTCTCTTAAAGAGACAGAAAACCATTACAGTAACCTTCCTCCCAAGCTCGTATTCTGCATCCACCCTTATCTTCAGTATTAAAGATGTTCATGACCTCAAAACATTTTCCCCACGTAGAAATCATCAAAAACAATAATAAACCCAGTAAGATTGTTAGACATAAAAGTACAGAAACAAATCACTTGCAGGTTTTCAACTGCAGTAATAAGATTCTAAATATTGCATTGCTTAGTTATCATGCATTTACCACTGCAAGCCTGACACCATTTGAACTGCATACACTTCCTCAGACCAGTGCAGTGTGTGTGCATGCATGTGCTTGTGGGGTGGGGTGTGGGTGTGTGCGTCAGTGTTGTTAGCACTTGGTAAACACTGAAGAAAAACTATTCAGTTTCAGAGAATTTTATATGCTTAGAAAAAGAAAGGAAATGAGGTTTTGACTTTCAGTCAGTATACAATCATTCGTATGTGCCGGGCTCTGTCTGTGAACCTGAGAGATAATGTTGAGCTAAAGTCAACAAGGTCTTTGCTCTCATAGCTTACAAGCAAAATTGGGAGATGAGGCTGAAAGAGGTGGCTTAGCAGTTAAGAGCACTGGCTGCTCCTACAGAGGACCCAGCTTCAATTCCCAACACCCACACAGCAGCTCACAACTGTCTGTAACTCCAGTTCCAGGGGATCTGACACCTTCACACCAATACACATAAAATAAATTTAAAATAAAAATATTGGGAGTCAGATCTGAATATAGCAGTCACACAATGTAATATATCCTTAGAAACCAAGGAAAGGCCAGGAGGTGCTGGCCCACGCCTTTAATCCCAGCACTCTGGATCTCTGTAGGCGGATCTCTGTCAGTTCAATCCTGGTCTACAGAGCAAGTTTCAGGACAGCTAAGACTATTACACAGAGAAACCCAGTCTCGAAAAACCAAAAAAGAACAAGAAACTGAGGAAAATGCAATGATGGAATAGATTAGAGTTCTGTGTGACCACACAACTCCTGGGTTTACCTAGGCAGGACTCAGAGAAGTCCACACCATTTACCTGAGCCAGAATATGGGGTGTGTTCACAAGGTCACCCTCCTTCCAGAACCTGCCTGTCTGCAGGTCCATTGGATGTGTCGTGCATCCCAGTCTTCTGTTCATCGCATGACACCCAGTTGGTATGCTCAAGTGACAAAGTGAAGTAGGACCAGAGGTTAGAGAACAATGTCATCTTTTACACAAGAAAGGAAATTCTTTTATGTTTGTTTCTTCTCCGTGCATGTTATATTTACTATGGAGACCTGGCAGAGTTTGTGCCTTGGCTTCAGCAGCGGAGTTGCTCCCACAGAAGCCTCCAGAGGCTGCCAATGAATACTGAATGGCTCAAACCAAGAGCCTTACATGAGTATCATGGAAAAACCCCAAAGCCCTGCCACCTGGGCACCTCAAAAAAAGTTCGGGACACACCTCTGAAGTAGGAAAGCCTCCTGTGACTCCTTCCAGTCTCAGTATCTTGCCATGACACAGCCAGGTCTGTTTCATTAAAACTTCCAGTTGCCAGTACATATTTCCTACCTAACAATGGGGTGTTTGTGCTGGTTTCGTTTTCGTTTTCACCAGTGAGGAAAGTGGAACCCAATGGGGGCTGTGCAGAGCTGGGAACAGAACATGTTTTCTTTAGGATTCCCAGGGCCATGTATGTGGAAAATGTCTGAGCCAAAACAAACATGAAAACCCATCCAGATCCTCTGTTGCTCATTCTTAGTGGCAATAAAAACCTGTCTGAGTTGCCGTCTGTTCAGTGAGCCTTGCCTTACAGTAACAGCAAACACTGATGACCACTGTGTGAGTTTCTCTCATGTAGTAAGAGAATGAATTCTGCACTGTGCAGAAAACCGCTGTAGGTGGGTGTGCTTATGTATGGGTATCTGATTACAGCAGCTCTGCTTACGAGGTGAATCAAATTACTGTTCTCCTTGTCTATAAAAGATAGGTATTCATTTGGCTCACCCAGGCTAGCTCCTTCATAAGCGGTGACTGTTGTGAATTAGTTCTGGACAAAAACAGTTGAACTATAATGTGCCTGCCTGGGGGATGTTCTACTCAGAGGAAGGACTGGAAGTTTTTCATGTGTTCTGTATATGTTCAGCCGGCATGTCCCATCCAGGTATGGTGTACATAGAGTCTGGTAGTCTCCTGCCTTTTTATATTTTGTCATAAATATGCCATCTGATGTCACTCAAATCTCAGAAGCCTGAAATCAGACGTCAGTGTGACGACAGTACACGTGTTAAAGTTGATGAGCTCAGATGCTTTCCTGAACCCTGCAAGCACTGGTTCCTGGGGCTCGGGAAGATGATAAATATTCTTGTCTTTACCTTTAACAGTTTTTGAGAATGTACTTTCTGTACTGAGTCAAGAAATGATCTGAACCTTATGTAATAAGACAGCTTCATCTCCTGAACTTTCCTAGCTCAAAGGTAGTCTTTCCATACCCAGACTTTGAGGCACAGTCCTTGAAATTGAATGTAAAACAATGTTTCTATAACTCGGGTTTTTTTGTCTTCTTTCATTCTTGGGATGTGTGAACTTCTTGTTTTCAGCTGTCATAACCACCGTGTAAAGCAGGGGGAGGTAGCCATATCTTCATTTTGTCTGGGCTTTAATAATCGCCTAGTGTAGGTCAAGATGTTACTGAAATTTTGTAACATTGGCTTATCTGTTTTTATTCATTCAATTCAAATTTTATGTGGAGTGAATAAATGAATGACACCTCATGATTCTCTAGTACCTAAGTAATGAATTCCCAACTCTGTGGCTTGTTTGCATATTTGTTTACAGCCTATCTCCAACCTATTTCCCTCCGTCATCTCCACCCGTACGCATCAGTGTACATCACTCATTGCCTGATACTATGAAGTGTTTCATTGCCTATTTCCCTCTGTCATCTCCACCCGTACACATCAGTGTACATCACTCATTGCCTGATACTACGAAGTGTTTCATTGTTCTTTGAACTTGCTCCACAACTCCCTGTTTCCACAGATAAATCAACCCATCCATTTCCAGCTCACACTGTACAGCCCGTATCATTGTATCATTTATGAGCACCTAGACCCAGATTTCATCTGATCTAGCCCCAGTCGACTGTCATCTCTGTGATAATTCAAGCCTCATGAGCACCAACGGAGTAACGTTTATATTTTGAATGTCTGTCTGGGTCTGTCAGATTTTTGTCCTTCCTAACCTGTGCACTTTTGTTTTCTCTGTGCTGTACCTTTATTTAAAGATTGAGTTCTCAGACTATTTAGAGAAATCATGTCAAGAAACAGTTTACAATGCCTCCTTTACCATCAGATATTTGACTTGGTCCATGTGGACACTTGAGACTATTAGAGATATGTTTCTGTCTAATCTTCTCAATTTATACAGGTCTCCAAAAACTAAGGTCAGTTTTCTATGTGATTATACTGTAATAGTGGATTTTTAGCCTGATGCTGACTTGACTGCCATTGTTGCTAGTCTGTATCTCAGTGATGATCTTTGGTGGTTGAGTCCACCCTTTTATTCTCGAGTTGAACTCTCCTTTCCTTTAGGGATTGAAATTCAGGGTGAGTGATACTGCTGGGCCTAGCACCTGCAAGGATGCTGATGATTTTTAAATCCCTCATAAATATGAAGGTTAAAGTTGACAGTTGGCTGTGGATGAATAATCTACCTCTGTGTCTTTGGGAAACATCCAAATGAAAGAAGGGGAAAGTGTAAGAAAATTTACTTCAGTGCTGCTCATGTGTTTATTCTGAAGGCTTGGCCGAGTCTAAAAATGGGGCTGTAAATTTAACAGCTCAACCAAAAAAAAAACCAAAATAAGGAATAAGAAGCTCTACAACTTTTAGCTTTGGATACTAATATAAAATTCCAGATTTATCTTCTTCTGACATTTGATTTTTTTTAATTTCTAAAACCCCTTCCTTTTCTTCTTTCCCACTTTTGTTTTGATTAATTACATTGTAAAGGTTACCTGTACTCTGACTTGTGTGGATGTGTTTTGATTAATTGCATCATAAAGGTTACCCATGCTCTGAAGTGTGTGGAAGTGTTTTGCGAGGACAGTTGGTAGAGTTTAAGGTGGCATTGAATACAGTGTCCACCGTGTGAAGGCTGGGTGACCTCAGTGAGGCAGGCACCACACATAGTATCCGTTCTTGTGGGAAAATATGCCTCAGTGGCTTACTGGCACTGGGTTCGGAATGTGGCATTTAAAAGTACCTTTTTACAGTGGGAAAGAATCCTGTCAAGAATAAACAGTCTTGACCTTGTTAAATGGGCCAAAATCTGTCTGTAATCTAGTTCCAGAAAACTATCTTTTACTATTTTAGAGAAAGCAGATCTTGGGGGAGTGGGTGTGGCTAGGGCGATATAACTGGAACATTTGCAAAGAAAAGGAAAAGTTGCTATCGAGAATGTGAAGTGAATTCCTAAACTAATGATCGCCACTTGTTCTCCTAAGAACGTCTTTACCTGACTATAAAACACCCATTTCTGCAAGAGCAGATGGAAGGAAGGAGCCTCAGTTGGACAGAAAAGCTTATCTTCTTTTTCCTGAAAAGACAGGACTGACTTACAGAAGGGAACCAAACCGTAGGAGCAGTCATGCAGTACAGATCACTGTAGGAAAACGGCAATCCTGGGTAGATAGTGACGTTTAAATTGCCAGTGGCTCCCCAGTGCCCACAAGTTTATGTCCCGAGTTCTCCCAAACCCATCCACATACCCTGTGACCTGTCCATCCCAATATTGTGAGATTTGTGACCCTGAGCCATTAGACATTCTTCCTGATTCATCCAGATTGCATCACCTCTCTGAAGCCTATCCGACTCCCAGGACCACTGATGTGACTTTTGATTTTCCTGTAATGTACAGCTCTTGTGGTATTAT
Organism: Ellobius talpinus; assembly: GCA_001685095.1. Classification (NCBI taxonomy): domain Eukaryota; kingdom Metazoa; phylum Chordata; class Mammalia; order Rodentia; family Cricetidae; genus Ellobius; species Ellobius talpinus. The sequence continues at coordinate 16,443 of LOJH01018801.1, read as the reverse complement.
TCCCATCTGTTTGACTTTATCACCCTTTTCGTTAACGTTGTGAAATACATTTCAGCACCCAACGTACTCACAAATCCGAGGTGGTTGCCCAGTGAGTGCTTGTAGAACCTGTGATGAAATAAGGGGTTTGCGTGTAGGGGGGGGGAGACCGACCCTAAGCCCGAGCTCACTTCCCTGAAAGGCACCATCGCAGAGTTTCAGCACCAGGAACACAGTTGTTCCTTCTGTTACTCTTGTTGCTGAAATATAGTACTTATATTTAAACTATATTACAGAAAATCAGAATTTTCTTCATTTTACTCAGATATATGGCTGGTTGGTTCCTCACAGACCACACTTAGATCTTAGGGAACTACTAGTCATAACCATTTCTATGGATAAATGGAAATTCAGTCTGTATGAAGTTGGGAGATATTTTATAGAGTTAGAGACAAAACCTATCTTGTGCTATAAACGTGTTTTTAGTTGTACCCTAGACCCCGTGCCATAGACTGAACCCCAACTTATATATAGTTGACAAATGTTCCTCCCAACAATACATCCCCCAAACTGCATAACCTTAAGATACGTATTTTACCAGTGAGCTTATGGCATAGTTATTCAAAATATCTAAAATTTAGGGGCTGGACAAAACGGCTCTGCAGTTTTAAGAGCACTGGGTGGTCTTCTAGAGTATTGGGATTCTATTCTCAGCACCCACATCTCTGTAACTTTAGTTCCAGGAGATCTGATGCTCTCTTCTGGCCACAGGCAAAACACCCATACAAATAAAATTTAAAAATTAAGGGGAAAAATAAATTTAAAATGTAATTTAATAAGTAGAAGTACATTTTCTTAAGCTTCTATGATTCTGTATTTCATAAATTAGCTTTTCTTAGTGTCTGACCACTCTGCTTTTTTGTAGCTATTGTAGAAAGACATGATGATACAAAAAGCCAGAATTAGCCATTGTGAACACAGAAATGTTAAACCCAGGAAAAAATACAGACTTGTACATTGTTCTCACTCCTGACAATGTCATTCTTCTTATTGACAAGGAGAGAGTCAGGGTATGGCACAGTGGCCAAGACATTGGCAAGGCTGAATAAGCAATCCATGTATAATAGGAAAACCCTCTTCCAAAGTGCCGTCAGGAACTCCACAGGGATGGCGGCGGCACAGCGTCAGCCTTTTCTGTAGGTTTTTATTCTGTAGGTTTTATTGCTGTTTTTATTTTATCATGTTTATTTATATTTTTACTGCATGTCTTTGTACCACATGCATGCAGTGCCCACAAAAGCGGAAAGAAAGTGTCTGATTCATGGAAATGGAGTTAGCTACCATGTAGATGCTATGAATTAAACCATGGTTCTCCAGAAGAGCAACCAGAGTCCATAACTGTAGTGCCATCTCTTTAGCCCCTGTACTTCTGCTTAAGTTACCAATTGCATTTTAGAAATATACTAGTTGCTTTAAATATGTGAGACATAGCCTTCATTCTAAAAGCAATCTTACCTTTAGAAACTTAATGTGGGGAGGCAATTGCTTGGAAATAACACTATGTATATAATGCCGTTTACAAAACCCAGTGAATTTTTGTGTGAGTGTATTCTTCTACGTTCCATCTGTAGCATTTGTATAAGTGAGTAATTCTACTTATTAAACATTTGCCATGCACTTGTATGGAGTCAGGGATCACACAGGTCCTCGGGTGGCAAGTGCCTTGGTGTGAAGTGCCGTAGATCACTGAGCCGTCTCCTACTCAAAAACTCTTTTCCTTTAATCAACATTCTTAACCTGCATGCATTCTTTTTTAGTTGGTGGAGTTATTTTAAAAGTTAAGTGTCCAGATAGGTCACTGTTAGTTTGGTAAATGAAATGTTACACCGTTAGCTGTTTGTAGAAAGCTGTCTGTGGTTGGAGGTAGGTAAGAGCTCACGTGTATAACACAGGCCATTCGTCTGCCTCTTCAGTGTTTCTTACATACTGTTTCATTGGACTTACCTTGGGCATTTTTATACATCTAGCATCCAGCCTTGTTCTATGTCTTATCTTCACAGTGTGACTGTCTCTGTCTCTGGGCATGTTCTTTCACCTCACTGTTTTGGATAAGTCTTAAAAACCATATTACCCAAATTGTATTAAGAGTAGGCCTGCACATTTGAGAACTTGGTGTTCTCCGGAAGGATTTTACTTCACACTCCTTTTTCTTTAACAGAATGCCAGTGAGCTCTCTGCTTCATCTTTCCTGAGTACCTCTGGGCATCTCCCTTGCTGGGTGCTTCTGTGTCTGCCCACTAATAAAACATCTAGAATGTTCTGACATCAGTCAGGCTTGTAGTTCTCTGTAGAGGCATTCCTGTCATCTGTCTTGTCCAAGGGTCCCTCTGAGCCTCAGCCTCCATTCTTGCCTGCTCCCTCTGGTCTCCAGCTGCTGATGTGACAACAGAAGCAGACACTAGTGACAAGGACTAGCTCCTAGCTAGTGCCTCCTGCCTGGCTAATCCTCATGTGTTCTCCTTTTGACTTTGTTACTGCTGATCACCAAAGCTGAGATCCTCAGGGTTTATTTTATAATTCTTTTTATTTTATGTGTTGGTGTTTTGTTCGAATGTGTGTCTGTGTGAGGGCATCGGGTCCCCTGGAACTAGAGTTACAAACAGTTGTGAGATGCCATGTGGATGCCAGGAATTGAAACTGGGTCCTCTGGAAGGGCAATTGATGTTCTTAACTACTGAGTCGCCTCTCCAGCCCCAAGAGATTCTCAAAAATTTTTTTAAAGATACTGTTTGCATCAGCATATGTGTGGTTATAAGTACAGAAAAACAAATACAATGTTTTCTGATTAGTGGGCATTCATTTCTTTCTTTGTTGGGTATTTTGAAGGGAATTGTGGGGTTTTGTTTTATTGGTGTTTTTTTTTTGGTTTGGTATTTCAAGACAGGGTTTCTCTGTGTAGCCTTGGCTATCCTGGAACTCACTCTGAAAGCCAGGCTGGCCTCCAATTTAGAAATCTGCCTGCTTCTGCCTCCTGAGTGCTGGGACTAAAAGTGTGTTTTACTACTGCTTGGCTGGGTCATTAATTTCTTAATCTATCATAATTTGTCTAGAGATAGGTAATTCTATAGCTGGTGTAATTGACTCAGTGGTGTCATCTTGTATATTTTAATTAAACACTGAAGGAAACAAAACATACACTCAGTGTATGGGTTATGTCATCCCTCAGAGTGCTGCAATGGCTGCTGTATTTCATTATTACAGCTCCATTACTGCAAAGTTCTAAGGAAGACTTAAAGCAGTAGGGGACAGGGTGGATTTCGCTGCCTTTGTTCAGTGAAGACCATCTCTTCTAGAAGCTCGCTTCAGACTTCACTTGGGCTTCATCATCCAGAATCAACGTGCCTCTGCATAGCCCATTCACACTATAGATAACTCTTATTGCTACCTGAGTAAAATAAACTTATCCTAGCAGAAAATGCAGGTGGCTCTTGGGTACATACCAGTGATAAGCCCTTCATTGATCTCAGAGACTCCCAAAGCTGTGGTGCCTCTTTGTGGTTAGAAACTTGTGTTATTTCTTCCTCTCCAAGGTCCATGGATTACTCAGTGATTTTTATAGCTCGTCGTGTGCTTTAGTCTGTAAATGTTTCACAGATGTTGAAAGCTTAGGCATCTGCACCAACCAGAGCTGATTTCCTTAGATTCTTCAGAAACCATAGTAATCAGCAAACGTTTTCTGAGTTTGAAAAAAATTTTCCTAGTGTTTTACGGACACCTTCTTCACCTGGAAATTTATCCTGATACATAGAAAAGACGGTTGATTTTTAAAACAAGCAAGGGGGTGAATTTTTCTATCACATGAGTTACTCTTTAAAAGTAAGTGATTTTATTAATGCAATTTATTTCACTGACTTAATTCTTTAAATTAGTACGACTTACACATATTAAGTGTACACATGTACGTGTATGTCCTCTGCATATCTTACCCAACCACATAAATCCTTGTGCGTCTAGAGACAAGTATTGTTTCATCTTGGAAATTGTAGGAAGACTTCACAAGAGAGCTAGTTTCTGAGCCTCTCTTCAAGAATGAAGACGAGATTGGGTGGCAAAGCAAGGAAAAGGGTGTGTTCCAGGCAGGCATCAGGGTAGCATGCCTGGGAGAACATGCCCAAAACTGCTCATTTTTGTTGTTAATGCCCAAACTCCAGTATGGTGCAATGAATGCAGTTGGTAAAGAGATTTTGTGTCCACTAAGAAATTGCTAGGGATCTCGAGGGAGTTGGTGAAATAGGAGTAGACCTAATGATATAGTATACACATTGTATATGTGTTTGGTGTTTGAAATTCTCAAAGAATAAATGTTTTTGAAAAGAAATTGCTGACAAGACTTGTATGAACATTGTATTTTGTTTGGTTTTGGTTTTCTGTTTTTGTTTTTATTTTCAGACAGGTTCTCAGCTATGACTGTATCCTTTGCCAGCCTGGAGCTCAGTATATAGACCAGGTGCCCTCCCGCTCACAGAAATCAGCCCCTCTCTGCCTGCTAAATGTTGACATGAGAAGCAGTGCCATTAAAGACTTGTCTGCAACACCCAGTAGGAATGCTGTTTGAAGACACATTTGTGTTCAAGTGTGGGTGTTTGAAGGAAGTTAAAGACTGAAGAGCTAGAAGTAAGCTAAGGGGGGGGCGTGTGAGGGAGTGAAGAAATAAGAAATGTCCTTTTAAGTCAAGTAAGCAGCTTTGGCCTTAACTCTCTTTAAATCAATCATACTGTTGTGGAAACCAAGTACATAAGTGTGCCCTTTACTGTTTTCACTAGCAGTGTGCTCCCTGTAGTAGCAATTCCTCTAGACACAATTAGTGTTTCTGTTGAAAGGGAGCATATTTTTATGGTCAAGGGTCTGTATAACATATCTCACTAGTTTTACAGTGTCCTGCTGGTTTAGTATTAAGAGGACAATCAAAAAAGAATTTTTGCAAACAAATTCTTAATTTCTTTTTAATTTACTTTTTGTTGGGCTGGGACTTTCAGAGGTCATAGGACAACTTTCAAAAGAGGGCTTTTTCTTCCACATGTGGATCCCAGAAATCAAACTCAGGTCTTTCGACTTAGCAGCAGGTGCCTTTCCTGCTGAGCCATCTCAGGGAAAAAGGCTCAATGCCTATTTTCCCCCCAAAATATATCTTCTCTCTGCTGGAAAACTTAAATAACTGTTTCTTTTCACTTACTGGGCCTAAAGTAACATGATTATGTTGTGTTTAATTAGACACCTGTTTCTCTTTTTTAATCCTCATAATCCAGTTTTTACTAAAATTGACAAATTACATACCTTACATGTGGTCATTATATGACTAACCCCTAATGAGGGAGTATAACTTAAACAGCCACAAAACATCATAATTGACTCTTCATTAGACAACACGCTCCTTGAGGGAAGACCTGGGACATCCCATGTTTCATGCGCACCAAATAGCAATTGGTAGTGAGGATATAGTTTTCAGATGTTTGGAGCCATTATAAAAGTTACCTGTATTGTCAGCATGTTCGTGTGGTCTTGGTTTACCACTATTCTTCTTTCGTGGTTTAGCTCATCTATTCAATTTTTTAATAATAGCATAGTTTTTTTTATGTTCAAAATCTGAAATTTGAAAGATTGACAAGACAGAGAAAAATATTGTCTCTTTTTTTTCAGCCCCTTGTAAGAGTTATCTTTGCCTGAATTTTGAAGTCTTTGATTTTACCTACCTCCTTCACTGCTCCTTAAGGTACAGGTTTAAAAATCCCTGTCAGAGTTTAGAAATGTGGCTCAGGGGCAGAGTGCTTATCCAGGATACACAAAACTCTGAGTTGTGTTGTGGCCCAAGGCAGGGAAATGGGTTCCGTGTACATGATGCGTAAAAGCATGGCTAGTTTCACGACTTTAAGGAGCTGAAAAATTGGACTCTGTTTGTTCCCCACCTCCTGTATGTTTAGTGAAGGTGTTTGTACCCCACCTCCTGTATGTTTAGTGACTGCCACCTTCTTAGACCAGATGTTAATTTAGGAAGAAGTGAGAAGACATCTAGATTTGAAGTGCTATGTACTTGATAATCTTCATAATGCATTGTGGGGAAAAATATATGTGTTCTCTATCTCATCAGGTATTTGTGAATAAATAGTTCACACTCTCCCAAGTGAATGCGTCTTTTCTTTTCTTTACACAGTGGCTATTGATCCTGTTTGAGAATTTCTTCCTGTTTCCCTCTTCCTTCTTGGCAACATTGTTTTGGAAGTCTTTTGGAAGTGTTCCCGGAATATATTATATTCTTTTTTCTCTCCTACTATTTTTGACTATAGACATAGAGGTCATTTCTGGGAAACCTCATTTCCTAACTGAGAAGTACAAGATAGTGCAGTCAGGAACCACCTATTATGTGAAGCTTCTTGAGATGCAACCACCTTAAGTGAGCTCTTCAGCCTCTCTGAGCCCTAGATTTATCTTCTGTTAAGGTGGAGAAAACACCAGTGTGTACCTTACAGGGTTGTTTTGAGAACAAGTTCACACGTGAGTATAGATATCTTCGGTCCGGCGCTGTGACTGAACTTTGTGGTGATGATACGCACCCCCCATCCCCTCACCTATTCCCAACCCCCGTACCTGCACATGAAGACATGGAAAGAAATGTGCACAGCCAGCCTGTTTTCTTCTAGCATCCTGTTACTTAGGCAACCATGCATACTAGCGTTAGGGTATTGATATCTTAAAGAGACTTTAATTCTTAATTAAATTAAACTAAATTCTTAATTCTCCAAGCAAGAACGTTGTAGTATTCCTAAATTTTATATATATATATATATATATATATTAGTGAATTTATATATAGGTGGGAATTTTCCATTATCTATATTATCTCACCAATATTAAAGTCTAGGCAGAAATGAGAATGGATTCTATATACCTTATCTCTTCTATTAATATAGGAAACTGGATACTCAGGTCCAGACGGTTGCAGAATTTTTGAGAAGAGAGTAAGCATAGAGGAACATGTTATGAAGACACCATCGGGCAGTCCTCGGTGCGGAGTGTCAGGCTGTCTGTCAGACCTTCACTCTTCTTACTGTCACCTGTTAGACAAGTAACTGAAGGCAGTGGTAGGGGAACTGAGTTTGGGCTCCAGCAGAGCAGTGTTTGACCACCTATAGGGTAAGCCCTAGGACGTAAGAGCAAGTTCCTTCAAGACTGTCATTTCCGTACTTAGTCTTGGGAGAGTAGAAGGTAAATTATTAAAGCAGGAGCTGAGGAGAGGGCTCAGCCACTAAAACCCTTGCCTGTAGAGCTTGAGCAGTTTCCAAGTTTCAATCCCCTGTACCAACATAAAACCGGGGAAATCAAGTATCTCCCTGTAATACCCGCACCTGAGAGGTGTCCTCAGGGCAAGCTAGACGAGCCAGCATTGTCGGCTTCTAGGTTCCATGAGAGACCCTGCCTCAGTAAAATGGAAAGCCATCTAGGAAGACACCCAAAGTCAAAAGCAGGCAGGCCTACACACACATACATGTCCACATACATGAAGACACAAACGCATACAGGCATGCACACTGTACACACATGCAAAAAAAGAAAGGTTTCTGTAGTCTAAATGAGCACTTTAATCTGCTTGTGTTCTAGTTATCATGTTCTCTTGGGAATGAGTGACAGTTGATACTCAGAAAGTTTCATTTCCCAAATAGATTACAGTCTTCTCTGGTGAATAAATGACTCATTGTGCCATGGATTAAGAGTCAATGTCACAAATAACATGGACTTTTCCCCATAGTCTACTTAAGATGTGTCACATACGAACTCCTCCAGCTACTAGCCTTGCAAATAACTTAGTTGAAAGAAATTCCTGAGGCTCTCAGCCCAGCCCATACATAACCTGCACTGTATTGTTTTGTTTTACAAAGTCACTCAGGAATGCCCCCATCCACAAAGAAGGTGGTACCTAAACTAACAACTCCCTTTTGGTCTTCTGTTCTAAAACCGTGCGTGGCATTTCATATGATTCTTATTATCTAGTTCAGTCTTCGATAGCATTTTCTTGGTGTTGCTCTTATCTATCCAGTGTTGGGGCTGTGGACCCCCAGACCCTGAATTTCCTGTAAACGACTTGTTTTTCCTATGCTTGCAGCTGCTCTGAGCAAAACAACTTGTTTTCCTGTGTTTGCAGGTACTCTGAGTAGGAGACCCTCAGAAGCTTCTGATGGCAGGGGAGCGGTTTCTGGTGGGTTTGGCTGGGGCGTGGCTATCATTTAGGATTCCTAAATAAGCTGCCTTGGAACACAATAAAGGGGGTCTCTCTCTCTCTCTCTCTCTCTCTCTCTCTCTC
>LOJH01018800.1:6912-21562 GCA_001685095.1 Ellobius talpinus | reverse complement strand
GGGAGTGGGATGTTACAAGGGCAGAAGGCAGAAGTGAGGGTAAGGGGAGATGAAAATGGGAGGAGGGGAGGAGGGGGAAATTTTTTAATAATAATAAAGAAAAAAAAAACTAGGCTTGTCAAAGTATGGGCGCCTCTGAGAAAGGGCAGGGCACCCTCAAGAGTCCTCTGCAAGGACCAGCTGCCACCCTTGACTCCAATAATATAACCTGAGTGCAGCGACCTCAACAAGAGCCCCATCTTCCAAATGGTTAAGAAAAAGACTTGTTTACAGTCTTAGATCAAACAAAGCAAGAACTCAGAAGGATACATCAAATAGATTTTTTTAAAAAATTCATGTCTTCAAAACTCACCTGGAAAACTAGGCAGAGTGAAATGATTAGATTTAGAAATTTAATCAAATAATACTAATCTGGATGAATCCAGAATCAAAGTGCTAACTTGTGCTCCTACTTTTATTCAGTAAATAAAGGAGAAATCCCATGAGAATAATAGAAGTACACAATGAATTAATTCATCCAACAGAGATTTAAGGGTATAAACAAAAACATTAGTAAATTATTAGTAAAAGTTATAGAAAAGAGTACATAAAGACAGAGGAACAGTTAGTTTGGATAAAGGTAAAATAAAATATGCTTCATTTTTATAAAAAATATGTTTTTCTTTAAGGGAAAACTTTAACTATTTAAATAATATTACTTATTTAATTTTTCCTTTGTATTTTCCAAGGAGTTCTGGGAACTTAACTTATTCCAAACAATGGTAAAAGAAGGTGAAGAGGAATACAGGTAGACCTAGAAAGAGAAAACAATACAGAGAAATAGTTGAGGTCAGGGGAGATGCTTAAAGGGAGAACACAGAGTTTATTGAGTTTCCAGAAAGATTAAAAGAGGACTACCCATAAGAAAAATATGTTGTTTCAGAGTATAAGCCTGAAGTAAGACCTAGCTTCTGAAAGTAAGGGCATGGCTAGCCCACATAACGCTGACTTCATGGCTGTGCTCAGGTTCACAAGGTAGGTGGGACAGAAGGGACAAAGGTTACCATGAGATGAAGCATACTGAGGCAGCTGGGTAGTGGGGCGCTCGCAAGGCCTCTGAACCTTCAGGGAAACTAACTGTGGAAAGACTGAGCCAAGAGCATTATTGACAGAATTTTCTCAGCGCCTATGACACCCTTACCTGCTCACCAGCAATGACCAAATCACACTAGTTCATTGAGACACATCTTTGTTCAGGCACTAAAAAAATGATGGAAAGAAATGAATTTGTCACCTTGTCTCCCCACACTACTTCTCATATGACATCCTTAACTTTCCAAGCTGCCCATGCTGTAGCTTTGCCTCCCTGCTGCCCCCCCCCCGCCACCTGTCCTTCCTCCAACAACTCTGAACTGGATTCTCCTTTGCTGTCTTGAGAGCCTAACCCTCACCAATGCTTTATCTTTTCAGTATAGAGCAGTGACCTGGTTTCTGAATGGGCACCATGCCAACAGATCTGCTGCCCTTCACCACACACTGTGGCCCCGGCACACGCTCTCCAATACTCAACCTCTGGAGCCCCCTTGTCTTTATTCAGCCTCTGTCTGCAACGGCCTAGCACCCTCTTATGCTGGGAGTCCACAGCTTTCCTACAGACCAGCTCAAATTAAAGTCTCCTTTTGCAGAACCAAAGCCACTCATCTCCCCCAGGCTCCCAGGACTCTTGATAAACACCCTGACTCTAGCCAGTACTTGTACTTGCCAGATTGTTGTTCAGCACTTACCCTATGAGATATTGAGCCACAGGAAGGTAAAGGCTTCACCCTACTTACCCCAGCCTATCTGTCGAGTTAACTAGACAATGTTTTAGGTCAAAAGAGAAAGTCAGAGTCCCTGGACACCCTCCCTTCCAATGTTCTGCTCAATTTCTTCATTTAATGAACCTTAATTTTAATTAGTGTGCACAATACTGAGCTACATTACATTTCCTACACGTGTATCACTGTGCTTTATTCCCTCCAACCCCTCACCACACTCTCTTATCCCCCATCCCACTGGTCCCTCTCCTCCCCTTCAATAGCCTCACCTCTGCCTTAGTGTTGCACATACTTATGAACCTAGATTCCATATACGAGAGAAAATAAACCTAGGAAGCACACACATGCACACTGTCTTTAGGAAGGCTTTGGCGAGCTGTATCTGTCTGCAGTCTCTGCCTCCCTGCACAGCACTCGGTGGTGATGTTTTGTTTGTGTTTTAACAAATAAAGCTTTCCTGAAGATCAGAGTGCAGAGTTAAGCCACTAGAGGCCAGGGAGTGGTGGCACACACCTTTAATCTCAGGACTAGGGAGACAGAGGCAGACAGATCTCTGTGAGTTGAAGGTCACCCTGGGCTACACGAGATTGATTCAGTCTAAAAGAGAAATAGAGTCAGGCAGTGGGGGCTCAAACCTTTAATCCCAGTATTTGGGAGTCACAGGCCTTTAATCCCAGCACTAGGGAGATGGAAACGGGAAGAGATTGGCTGAACAGAGAGAGGAGACAGGCGCTCAGGCAGTCAGTCTGAGGATTCCTAGAGACAGGATGCCCCATTAGGTCTGAGGATTTCATAGAGGTAAGAACTAATGGCTGCCTGCTCTGCTTCTCTGATGCTTTTAGCATTAACCCCTGTATCTGACTCGGAGTTTTTATTATTGAGATCATTTAGAATTCAAGCTACAGCACTCTCCACTGTAGGCATTAGTCCCAAAAGTGCTCTGCTTTCTCCGGCCTGGAGCCCTCGTCATGCCTCTGCACTGCACCTGCCGTCCTGTCTGCCTGGGACTCATCTGCTCTTTAACCCTTGGTAGCTGCTACATCCTTAGGAAAGCCAATGAGACTTCTCCTTCCTGGTCTCCCAGGGGATCTCAGTGATCACACTCATCTCTCCAGCACTGAGCTCTGTTCATGTACGGAGTACAGTTGCTCCTCTAAGGAGGAGCTCCCACTGTGCCTCTTTTCATGGCAAAACAGAAAAAACTTGAGTCAATTGCTTTTCTGGAACAAGAATTATCAAGCTTTTCCTGCAAAGGGCCAAATAGGAAATATCTCAGGTTTTGTGGGTCTCAGTCTCTGTCACACTCAGCTCTTGTAGAACCAAAGAACCATAGCAAATAGATCGCTGTGGTCTAGCAAAAACTTCTTACAAAAACAGGGGGTAGGCTTGCTATGGCCAGCAGTCGAGGGTGCTCACCCACTTCTAGGGACTGGGTCTAAGCCTGAACTGAAACAGATACGAGAACATCAGAAACCAGAACTCAGCCCCTGCTCTCAAAGTACGCCCATATCTTGTTCCAACGTTGTCATCAGCTGCAGTCTGAAAACATTACTTTGGAGCCAGGTCTTGAGGCACAGGACAAAATCAGGAGACTGGGGCCAGAGACTCCCAAATATTATGTAAGACAGCTTGGATTACATGGTGAGTTCAGGGCCTGACTGGGTAACTTAGTGAGATCCTGTCTCAAAAAATATTGGATAAGGGCCTGGGGATGTAGTGTAGTGATACAACACTTGCTTAGCATGCCTAAAGCCTGGATCTGATCCCTAGTACCACAAAATAGATAGGTAGATAGATAGGTAGACAGACAGACAGATAGACAGAAGGAATGATTCAGAATTCCATCGCAGATGATCTTTGGCCAGTTGTATAGCTGAATTGAATAGCAGAGTGCAATGGGGCCTCTGAGATTGCTCTCTGTGCCAAGCGCTTGCCTCCCTAACTTCCCATCATAGGAAATTAAGTCTCAATTAAATATCCAGGTTCCCAGCTTTCCACAAATAGAAACCCTGTCCTTCTAAGAGGATCAGCCACCCCAAAACTTCATGATAGGCCCTCTAAAATGTACCCCATCCTTATCTGTTACTGATACCATTAGATAAAAACAGCATCATTCGAAGGCAACCAGCAAAAAATAGCAGCCAGCCATTTTTGGTTTTTGCAGGCTGCAAACTTCAACAGAAGCAGTAAAGCCCTTCTGGAGTTCCAGAGTAACAATGGAGAAGCTACAAGTAATGCCGTAACCTAATCTTTTCATAGTAATAATATAACTGGAAAGCAAATAGGAAAACATAAACACAAAACGAGAAAATTATAGAGTTGGGAGCCTCCTGAGACACAGAACATCTACCATATACTAGAAATGTTTGTTGATAAGTGAGTAGGCAGGAAGCTAAAGACCTAGACAACCAGTTAGCCAAAGCACACACATTCTCCAAGTTCCTTAAAACACAGTTTTAAATCTATAATATCCAGGGCACAGTTTGAACACTTCCATCTGTGTATTGTATATGGGCTGTGCTATTCTTCCTCCAGCAGACTCACCATCTTGAGTATTTGGACTCAGGATTTGAGTACGGAGTTCCTCCAGGCTAATCCCCAGGCACCTGCAGACCTCCTCCCTGCTGTAGGGTTCAGCATGAAGGGTATCCTCTGTGACTAACAGCATTTCTTCCAGACTAATCCCCAGTTGGGTTTGCACTTCTTCTAGCCGTAGGACTTTATCCCATTGCAATCCTTTGTGTTTAGCAAGGACCTGCAAGTTCAAACCAAGAGAGAGGTTAAGCTTTACTTCAGAATTCAATACACTCTATTTTAATTAGTCACATTCGGCTTGATTTTTCTTTCCTTCAAACTATCCAAGTCTCCCACTATTGCTTGGAAATGTATTGTAGACTCAGATGTTTGAATTTAAATATGCCTATATGATAGTCTCTTAAAACACACACATTGCAAATGCATGCAGGTGTGTGTGCATGCACACGCGCACACACACACACACACACACACACACTTCCTCTCACTTGTTTTTGCCTGTCATCTCTGTCCCTTAGGGCAGTGGTTCTCAACCTGTGGGTCACAACTCCTTGGGGGCTGCAGTATGCTACACAGCAGATATTTATAATACAATTCATAAAAGTAGCAAAATTTCAGTTATAAAGTAGCAATGAAATAATTTTATGGTCAGGGGTCACCACAACATGGGGAACTGTAGTAAAAGGCTGCAGCAGCATTATGAAGGTTGAAAACCACACCTTAGAGCTATTCTTAAATATTTTCACTCTCTTATCTCTGTTTTGCCTATCTATACTTCATTCTTCTATATTAAGTCTGGAGAAAAGTATTCAAATCTTATTTGATCTTAGTCCTGAGTTGTATGATGCTGTCCTGACTCTTATTACAATATTTCTTGTTTATCATGGGAGTCTTCAAAATGGCTAATGAATTTAAATACCTGAGTATTTAGAGTCAAGTTTCAGCATTAAATACAAATCTCATTGGTGACCCTATGAAAAGTTCCTTCATTGGCTCCATGGTAGTAGTATATCTGTATGTTCCTCAAGAAAGAGCTTGGCTTTGAGTTGCATCTTGAAGTAGCCCCACAATCTGATGGAAGGCCAGAATAAAGCAAATCTTTCTAATCAGGTCCACTACTGGGAGCCCTTGATCCAGAATACACTTATCTCATTATCCTTCCTCAACTACCGAGAGCCCTTCATAGTTAAGAAAACAATGAAGGTTCTCTCTCTGAGATCTGAACAATTCATGATCTGGATGTGAAGATAGAAGGTAGAAAAAGAAAATAACCAGAGAGTAGGATGTTAATTGTCAATAAAACGTGCTTTGAATTTCTCTTCCATTGCATTGATTTGATTTTCTTTTTTTCTTTATTTAAAAAACTTCATTCATACAATATATTTTCATGTTTCCCCTCCTCAAACTCCTCCCAGATCCTTCCCAGTCCCTACCTCACTACCCACCTCATAATCTCTCTTTCAAAAAATCACAAAACACAAAAATTAAAACCAGAACAAACAAAAAATCAGTAAGACAAAAAATGCCAAAGCAAAAACAAAAGCAAAATGAGACAAAAAGCCTGCACAAAACCCATGGAATTTGTTTGTGTCAGCCAACAACTCCTGGCCACGGGGTCTGTCCTTGGATGTGATTCATACACTGAGACTGCACTGGAGAAAGCTGAGTTTTCCTTTGACAGTGGGTATCGACTGCAGATAGCGTCTTGGTTAGGGGTGGGAGTCCACATCAATGCTGGGACCCAATCTACCTTGAATCTGTGTAGGTTCTGTGCATGCTGCCACAGTCTCTGTGAGCTCATATGTGCATCCTTCCTGCTGCATCTGAAAAACAGTTTCCTTTCTGTCATCCACCACCTCTGGTTCTTACGATCTTCCTGCCTCCTCTTCCACATAGATCTCAGAGCCTTGAAGAGAGAGGCTTGATGAAGACATTCCATTTAGTGCTGAGTGTTCCAAAGTCTGCCATTCTGTCATTGTACAGTCGTGACTGTTCCCATCTACTGCAGGGAGAAACTTCTCTGGTGTGGACTGAGTGTAATTAGGAGTCATTTTATTACTGTGTTCCTTTATCAGAGCAATAGCAGTAGGTATTTTCCCTAGGCCCATGACCTAGCTAGTCTCAGGTTCTTGGCACTTTTAGCAGTGTCAGGGACAGACTCTACCTCATGAAATAGGCCTTAAATCCAAATTATAAAATAAAAGACTGGTTGGTTACTCCCATAACACTTTTGCCACTATTGCACCAGCATATACTCTAGGCAGGTCACTGCTGTTGTAACATTTGTGGCTGGGTGACATTGATAATTACCTTTCTCCTCCAGAAGTGTTCAGGGTACCTTCTAGTACCAAGAAAGCTACTTAATAGGAGTGAAGCTTCTAGATGAGCACCAGCCCTACTTCTCCAAGAGTTCTATGACATAAGTAAGTGTTGTCTTTGCAATGGGGCCTTACAATCAGGTTGTAGAGAGAAAGCAAGAGCATTGGTAATAGTCTATGATATTTGGGGAGGCTTCATGGTACCCTTTTGTTCAGTGACTCAACAAGATGCAACACATTCCTGGCACTGGGGGATTTATTTGGTGGCATAAGATGTCTATTTGAGGCTTTGCCACTCTTAATAGTTGGTGACTTATTTAGATTTCTTTGATATGTGTACATATATTAAGAACTTCTATGGTAGCAGATTTCCATATGATTTTTCAGATGTACTTTTAGTGCTGTCACTCCCCTTAGTCCCTCCTTTACCCTTCTCTTCTGTCCCCTCCCTATTTAATCCTCCTGTAGTTTCCCCTCTATCTCTCCAAAACACTATACTCTACTTCCCCTTCCTTGGAAGAACCTCCCCTTCTCCCTGGTCTCTTGCCAGTTACCTGCCCTCTGTGTTTATTCAGATTGTAGCACATATTTTGAAAGCTAAAAGCTAACATCCACATATGAGAGAAAATAAAATATTTGTCTTTTGGAGTCTGGGTTGCCACACTCAAGGTTATTTTTTCTAGCTCAATCCATTTACCTGCAAATTTCATTTTCCTAAACAGCTGAATATTATTTGTATAAATGTACCACATTTTCAATATCCATTCATCAGTAGATGAACATCTGGGCCCTTTCCAATTTCTGGCTCTTATGAATAGATCATCAATAAACACAGATAAGCAAGTGTCTCTGTAGTAGAATGTAGAGTTCTTTGAGTATATGCTCAAGAGTGGTACAGCTGGATCTTAAGATAGATCTGTTTTCAGCTTCCTAGGAAACTGCCACATTAATTTCCACATTGCTGTACAAGTCTGCATTCTTACCAGCAATGAATAAGTGTCTCTCTTTCCTTACAATCTTGACAGAATGTGATGTCATTTATTTTATTGACCTTGGTCCTTCTAACCAGAGTAAGATAAAATCTCAAAGTAATTTTAATTTGCACTCCCTAGTAGCTAAATATGTTGAACATTTCTTTAAGTGTTTCTCAGACATTTGTGTTTCATCTTATGAGAACTCTCTGCTTAGTTCTGTACCCCATTTTTAATTGGGTTATTTGTTTTCTTGATGCTCAGTTTTTTTTTTTGTTCTGACTTTCCTCCTTTTGGACAAGATGCAGCAGGACTTACCAAAGGGCGATTGTAACTTTTGTTAGGGTCACTCACTTCTGAAATCTGACTAGCTGAAGTTCTCAAACTTGCTAATCATCTACACACACACACACACACACACACACACACACACACACACACACAAACCCTGGCTCATATACTGAAAAGGAATGACTTTAAAGGAGAACTGGGAACAGACAATACAATTGTTTTTCTGTTCAGTTATTTCACAGGACAGGATGTCATTCTTTTCTTTTCAGTGTTCCCATTTTCTCTCTATTACTTTTATTGAGTTTGTTCTTTGACAGTTTTACACACGTATAAAATCCCTTCTGATCACTGGCCTCTCTAATCCCCTTCCCACTCTATTAGACTCCCATTCTCCCCACAAGTCCCTCTCCCATAATCATGGCTTTATTTTTTTCTTTTTGTTATTGTTTCATTTTGGTTTGGAGACTCAGAGGTTAACTGGTATCGTCTGTGTGACCATGGGTTTGGAACAGTTTCCTAGTGGGAGCCTCAGTGGGTAAACACATGAATGACTGCCTCTTCAACAGAAACCATCAGTAGCCAATATTTTAGCCGGGAAGACAGGGCCCTGTGAGTGCCTGCTAATCCATTGCTAGCTGTTGCCAGGCCCAGTCTCGGGCAGGACTACCGCAGGCGACCACAGCCGCCGTGAGGTTATGACCTTTTGAACTGGGTCAGCCCAGAGGTAGGAATTGTACAGCCCTTCCCCTTATCTCGCAGCACTTACACCCTTTCTACTTCCTGTTCTGCAACAATCCCTAAGCCCTGCAAGCGTTGGTACGAATGTCCAGTTGATAGCTGAATGCTCAACTGAACCTTGAGCAACCCTGAGTCTCTACATGCACCACCATTCATTGCAGAGAAGCTTCACTGTTTAAGGCTGGAACGAACATTTATCTATAATTCCTTCAAATAAATTTTTAGAAGGCAACTTGGTACCATAACAATTTATCCAAACAACAGTAGTAAGTTCATGCCTAAGGGCTGACTTCCTCAGCCATGGATTTTTTTTAACACGTTTACAGCACCAGACATAAATTCATTCTTGTGAAACAGGCCTCAAATATAATCAGAGAATGATTGATTACTCCCCTAACAGTTGTGCCACTATTACACCAGTGGGCACATTTTGCCTGACAGGTTCAAGGAGTTCACAGCTGGGTAACAAGACTGTTGATGCCTGTTCTCCTCTGGTAGCCTGTAGAGTAGCTTCCAGAACTATGAAAGCTAGGATACAGGGAGGAAGCCTCAGGCTCAGTTATTTAACAACTAAGGACAACTCAGGCTCAGTTATTTAACAACTGAAGGTGGGAGAAAGACAGGTTGGGGAGCACTAGGGATAATTGGAGGTAGGGAGTAGTGGATAGATATGAACGAAATACATTGTATACACGTATCAGATATTCAAAGACTAAATATAAAAATATTACTAAAAAATTAGAGATGACAAGTGGCACATTCAATCAGCTAACTAGCAAGTAAAAAAGTAGAAAACATTTGACAAGTGTATTCCTCTGAAAAAGAGAGGAGTGGGAGAAGGGAGGGGAGAGCAAGGGGAGGGAAAGAGAAAAGAAAAGAATGAAGAGGAAAGGGCAGCAAAAGATAATTTCCTATGATAGTTCCCATCTCCATCTTTATTTGAACCACTGATGTTCCACCTGGAAAAAAATATCCTGCTCTAGTGACTTGTGTGACCACTCTGCAAGGCATGTCTGCAGCCCACAGGCTACTTCCAACAGAAGCCTCCACATTGTTTTTCCCTGTATGCAGACACTAACATGAAGAGATGCAATTCACTCCTGCAATATCACACTTTTCTGTTAGCCCGATGTCCATTTCACTTTCAGCTAACGGGTCTACAAAGCCGAGTCAGTGTGCATTTCAGCTAAAGAATAAAATCTTCCATGTGCTCATGACAACAGCTGCATACCTCAAGAGCTGCTGCATTGCTGTGAGGGAGCAGAATAGGAAAGCCACGTAAGCCCTTAGGAATTTGGCCCAGGATCAGAAAGATGACTTGCAGGTAAGGAGAGAGTGGGTGAGATCACTTGCTCAGAGACAGAACCTAATGAGGGAGTTTGTCACTGCTGGTACACTGCTGGTACTTCATGGCTGGCACACCTCACATCTGGGAAGCAGGGTCAGGAGTCAGGGCTGCAAGCCACTCCCTCCCAGCTTCCCGCTAAGCAGCATGGAGAAGTTTAGAGACAGCAGTTCTTCAACATTCATCACTTCCTTTTCACCCCAGCCAGCATGAAGCACTCACATCAGACACCCCTTCGGGAAGGGCCCTGAGCTCTGGTCCATGCTCTACAGACTTTAAAGCAGATGACAGTGCATTGTCCACAGTGATGGAAAGGTACGGGTGAACAGGTTAGGACCCTGTATTAGTTAAGTTTCTCTCCAAGCAGGCCCTGAGGGAAGACGATGAGGGACAGAATTTGTGAAGTAAGTTAAGTCTCAATATTCCCTAAGTCTCAATAGGGAATTATAAAGTAACCCAGGAAGAGAAGCCAGTAGGAAGGGCACTGACATGGACCGGTAAAACTGACCCTGCTGGTCTTCAAAGATGGATATGTATACCTTCAGCTGCATCTTCACTTAAAATCAAATAGGTATTCACTACTAAATCACAATCATCACTCATTGGGCTGTTCTCAAGATAAGAATTTCCTCGTACTTACAGGGTGTCCTGGATACAAACTAAAATACTAAGCACTCTTCCACATCAAGGAAACACTCTTGCTAACAATGGCCAGGGATCCAACAAAAGGGCATGGTCCTGCAAGGATATGGACCTTAGGGGCAGGGCTTTTGGAATCCACTTCTCTGGCTTCCTTACAACAATTAGTAGCACTAACTAGTCAGTGAAAAACGTATCCAGCTTTCTCACCAGGCGAGTGTCCTAGTCAGCTTTCTGTAGCAGTGACCAGACCATGACCAAAACCAACGTGGGGAGAAGTGGGTTTATTTTCACTTAGAGTTTACAGCCCATCATTGAGAGAAGCCAGAACAGGGGCTCAAGATAGGAACATGGAGGCAGGAACTATGCTTACCAGCTGACTTTCCATGACCTGCTAGCCTTGCTATCTTATTCAATCCAGGATCAGCTGCCTAGGAATGGTACCACCCCAGAGGGCTAGGTCCTCTAAATGCCCCAAAATGTGGCCACTGGCCAATCCTATGAGGCAATTCCTTAACTGGCGTTCCTTTTGCTAGGAGATTTAAGTTTGTATAAAGATGACAAAAACATCTTCTCCACCCACGTGGGGGCTAACTCTAGTCCTAGGAGATTGATCTAGTCCTAGTCCTTCTTGCCTCTGTGGGCACCAGGCATGCACATGGTACACAGATATACATGCAGGCAAAAACTCATGCACATAAAATACAAACTTTAACAAAAACTTTTAAGCAAACAATAGAGCTATCATGTATCCAGCCAACCATTCCTGACTACATACACAAAGGACTATAGAGACATTTACACATCCATGTTTACTGTTGCACTGGTCACCATAACAAAAAGTGGACCAAGCCAACATGTCCATCAGTAGATGGACAAATAAGGAAATGTAGGACATACGTGCAATGGGCTTTTCTTCAATCATAAAGAAAAATGAAATCACATTTATAGGGACAGTTTAGATTGGATGATCACACATTGGCACAATGTTGTCCAGCAGCTTTGAATGCTTGAAATAGGGTTGAAGAATCATTTACTAAAATTATACAAGGCCCAAAAGAAGTTTTCACTGATTTGTTTACAAAGACTGACTTCAGCTGTTAATAGAATATCAGATCCAGAAGTTAGATAAATATTAATTAAATCTTTGACTTTTGAAAGCATTAATTCAGAATGCAAAAGGATGAATAGGTATTTAAAGGCCACATCAGCACCAACAGATGAATGGATCAGAAATAAGGCTGATATTGTGTCTCATACTTATGCTGCCTTGACAGAAGTAACTGCTAAAAATCTTAAGAAAAATCAAAATGTCAGATGTTTTAATTGTGGTAAACAAAGCATTTGAAGAGGAATTGTAGGCAAGATGTTCCCAGAAACAATTTTTTTTAGAGATAATCAAAACAGAAGGACCCAACCTTCTGGAGTATGCAGAAGGTATGGCAAAAGCCAGTACTTGACTAATAAATGCAAATCCACAAGCAAAAGGCAAAGGCAACCCTTTGTGACCATCGGGAAATGCCTTGGGGGCCTCTCACAAGCCCCAATGTCAAATTTGTTTCAATCATTCCCTGTCAGCATTGGGGAAACTCTTCCATAGATCAATTAAAAGACTTAACACCTGTTGTTAAAAACCACACTGCTCTGGATGTGGTCAAAGAAAGATCAACTTCTATAGATACAACAAGAAGTTCAGGAGAGACCAGAAAACAAATATTTTGGCAAACTGCTATAAATGAGACCAAAGCTAAAAACACATATAAATGGCATTGAAATTGAGGGCTTGGTAGACACAGATGTAAATGTAACAATAATTTCACCAAAAATTAATTTCATCCAGATTGGCCTCTTTAGAAGGTGAATGTTTAACTTCTGGGATTTGGAACTTTATCTCAGGTAAAACAAAGTGTAAGATGGGTCAAACGCATAGGCCCAAAGGATAAACAGAAACCATATATGACTAATACAGCAGTGAATTTATGGGGATGTGATCTGTTGTAGCAATGGAAAACACAGATCAACATTCCTCCAATCTCAGAAACTTACTGTAAAATAAAGAATGCTTCTGAGAGAAATATTAAAGGGTATTATCAAACAGTCACAGACTATTTCAGGTTGTACATAAGCAGGACACACCAGCTGATGATCTTTCAAAGTCACCAAGAGTTCTACCCTTAAAATCGCTAACTGACAAATGACTGGGTGGAATTACCTTTGACATCAGAAAAATTACAGGCATTAGTACAACTGGTACAAGAGCAGCTAAATGTTCAACATACTGAAGAATCTACCCTCCTTGGAATTCTTCTGTATTTGTCATTTAAAAGAAATCTGGAAAATGAAGAATGTTAACAGATTTAAGAGCCATACATAAGGTAATTCAGCCAACGGGCTCTTTTCAATCTGTGATTCCCTTGCCTTTTCCATTTCCTAAAGGATGTTCTATTAGATAGTTAAAAGGTTGGGTTTTTTTTTACTATATCTTTACAAGATATAGTAAAATTTTCCTTAACAGTGCCTACTTATAATAATCCCCAGCCTGTTAAAAGATATCATGTAAAAATTCTTCCACAAAGGATGTTAAGCAGCCCCAGCTTATGTCAATATTGTGTACAATAGCTATTGGAAATAACTCGTAAAAAATCTCAATCTATAATTTACCATTATATGGCTAATATCCTACTAGTTAATTCAGATACAGATACCTTAGAAAAAAAATTTGAAAATGAAAATTTTGCCTTGTTGAGGATTACAAATTGCTCCTAAAAAAATAGAAAGATGAGATTCTATTAATTTCCTAGGATATAAGATAGGTTTACAAAAAATTAAACCACAGAAGGTACAAATCAAGAGAGACCAATTATGAGCTCTTAATGATTTTCAAAAACTGCTGGGAGATATCAACTGGCTCTGGCCCACAACTGGATTAACAACTCAAGAGCTAAGCAATTTATTTCAAACCTTATAAGATAAGGACTTAAATAGTCCAAGAAAATGATTAACTGAGCCTGATAGAGAATTGGCTTTGGTAGAAAAGAAACTACAGGATGCACATGTGGCTCATTTGGATCCAGAGTTTGATTGTGTCCTGGTCATGCTACCTTATACTCATTCTCCTACAGGAATTCATATGCAGAGAAAAGATAATGTTTTGGAATGAATATTTTTGCCACACAAACAGAGTAAAAATTAAAGACCTATGTAGAAAAGGTTTCTAAATTGATTCTGAAATGAAAGTTATGATTTCTTCAATTAACAGGAATAGACCCAACAAAAGTTGTAGTACCTTTTACTAATGTTGAAATTGCTTCATTATGGGCAGAAAATAAACACTGGCAAAGAACTTGCTGTAATTTCTTGGGAGGAATAGCAACAAATATCCCAAAAGCATGAGATCTCAGTTTATAAAAAGAACTAATTGGATTCTTCCTCACACTGTACAAGAAATACCAATTTCTGGAGACCCTTCATTCTATTCTGATGCAAATAAATCAGGAGAGGTAGGTTATAAGTCAGCAAATTTAAGTAAAGTGGCTCAAATCACTTATGATTATGTTCAAAAAATCAGAATTAAATACTATTCTCATCATATTATCAGATTTTCCAGAACCTCTTAATGTAGATACTGACTCTCAATATGCAGAAAGAGTTGTTTTACATATTGAACTGCTGAACTTATTCCAGATGATTCAGAATTAACTGTGTTATTTATTTAATTACAAAAAATAATCAGAAATAGAAATAATCCTTTATATATGATGTGGGATTCCCCTCTAGCACTTCCTATTTGTTCAAGTAATATTATTTTACTTCCTGTTTGCTCAAGTAATATTATTTCCCTTCTCAGGTCTTTGATGGGGTTGAAGACTAGATAGTCATGGTTACTTTCCTCTCATGACTTAGCCAAGCCATTTCTAATATAAGACTTAGACTCCTTAGGATAGAATAACTATTGAAACATTTAGCATATGTTTCTTGCTTGATGTTGTTCATGCTGGTTGTAATTCTAATTTTTAT
>LOJH01018799.1:290-21563 GCA_001685095.1 Ellobius talpinus | reverse complement strand
CAGTGCTTAAATGAATACAATATGTGTATTGTTATTTCGGGGTATAAGCTAGTCTTGTGGGAGCTGGGCTGGACAAAAAGCAGGCCCGTGCTCCTATTCACTACAACAGGGCATGCATGTTATCTGTCTCTAAAGAAGCGTGTCATGATGTCTCTTTGCCCATTGCTCTCAGTCTGGTGTACAAAGAACTCAGACTACTTTAATAATAGGTCTCAGATTTATTTTCTTTCTTTTTAGTTTTTGTAGGATTATGATTGATATTGAATTTTAATTTTATCTTAAAAGTCTTTTAATAGTTATTAAACAATGCCAAAGATGTTGGCCTTAAGAAAATTATCAAAACAAATCTTAAACAGATTTATATTTTATTTCAGGCAAACTAGTAACATAATAATTGTTTTGCAATAAGATAAATACAAATAAATATATACTAAATAAGATAATTTTAAAAGAGGATCAGATTATAAGAACTTTGAGACTTTGTAATATAATATTTTTCTGAGATAAGGTCTTACTATATAATCCCGACTAGCCTGAAACTTACTATGTAGAACACAGTGACCTTGAACTCACAGAGCTTGTATTAAAGGTGTGCCTCATATACCTAGCCCCATACTATACATTTAAAAGATGTATTTTGATGACTATTTGCCTGCTGGTGAACTATTTTTATTTAATTTTCTACTTTAAAATTATTCAAAGCAATGTTTTATGTATTGATGAATGAATATGGGATCTGGAGAACAATCTTTTTTATTATCTTGAGACTTATTTTTTTTTCCATTTTCCAAAGTAGAGAATGCTGCTTATGTGAAAGGCACTTCACAGTCACTTAGGAACAATCTCAAAGGGAACAGTGGTTAGCTGAGATCAATCCTGAAGGGGAGTTGTAAATGGAGACTTCTCACTCATTTCCCAGCAGCCCAGACCCGAATAATCACACAGAAACTATATTAATTACCTAATTTGACCTATTAGCTCAGGCTTCTTATTAACTAACTCTTACATCTTAAATTAACCCATTTCTATTAATATGTGTATGACCACTAGGCTGTGGCCTACTGATAAGGTTCCTGGGTGGTTTTTTTTTCTTTTCCCTTCAGCAGCTACATGGTGTCTCTTTTACTCTGCCTACTCTTTCTATGTCTCTTCCTGCCTGGCTATAGTCTGCCCTGCCATAGGCTAAGACAGCTTCTTTATTAGCCAACAATAATGAAACATATTCACAGCATATAGCGGGGAGTCCCCCATCAGGGAGTAACAAGCTTTTCGTGTTCTGATCCAGACAAAGCAAGTAGACAACAGAGAGGTCAGGACAATAGTCTCTTCAGACAATGGGCTGATCTGCCACTGTGTGGAATAAAGTGCCAGTTTAGTTCTGGCTGTAAATCCAAGAAAGTGGGGTTTATGGGACTGTGGGGTAGCAATGTCATTTGATGAGTGTTATGAGGTCAGGATTGGGTGAAGTGTTGAGAGTTTCTTTAAATGCAAGCAGTGATTCTCTGCATCTCTTCTAAACTAGCACCTTCCAATAAATCATTATGCATGGAAGTTCTGTATATTCATAAATCATTTGTGGAAATGCTGTATATTCCAATACACTAGCCACATGTCACTGGAGAATACTTGAAATGTGGCCAAAGGAATTCAGAAAATAAAATTATGTTTTTATCCCATTTTAATGAACTTAAGTCATCACATGTGGCAAGTAGCCACTGTACTAGACAGTGCCACTTAGATTATGCCTTTGTGCTTAAATTTCAGAATGATAGACCATATTGATTAGAATATTTACATTAGGACTAGGGATTCTTTTGTGTAATTGCACATAATCATGTATAAATCAGTGTGACACTGTTATTTCTATGACACATTGTATTTGGTATATAATTTTTACAAAAACATAGAATATACCTGTGTAGTCTTTCTTGTTATAAATTACTTTCAATATTTCAAAAAATATAGTGTGAAATGCACAGTAGCAATTGTAATCTGGTATCATAAACAAAATGAAGGGTAAATGGTTTATGTATAATTAGATAAATTACACAAAGAATTTCTTTCCTTAACACTGAAAATGATCAAATTCTGTGTCAGTGGCTCTGGTAAAGCACCAACATTGCCTGACTTGACTGGTGGTTCCGTATGGTGTGTTGTTAGCTTCATGTTAGTGGGTTGCCAGTGTGTAACAGTTAGAACAAGTAATGCTCATCCTAGTGCGTGTTAATTCCTACTTGTGGTATACATGTGGCACAGTGAGAAAAGCTCCTGACCAGGCCATAGTAGAGCAATGTCCTGACTTAGGATTAAAATAAAAAATCAGGCAGGCAATATCCTCGTCACTTTCCAGCCCACTGCCCCATGTAGCACATTCAAGAACTCTGTCCCCCCACAACAATGAATAAGTAAAGAACAAGTACAAGAGTCTACTTAAAAATGTTGTGTTTGTGTGTGTATGCATGTACTTGTGCATGTGTGCTTACATCTACATGTGTGTACCACATCCTGCAGGCAGAGATAAGAAGACAGCTAGGAGACTTGGTTTTCTCCGTCTGTGTGGGATCAAACTCAGGTCATCAGGGTTAATGGCAAACACCTCTATCCTCCGAACCTTCTCGCCAGCTCGAGCTCTTGAACCTATGTTGTGTATAGGGTAAAAAGGAGATGTGATGTAAAACTTTGAGGTTATATATGATCCATATCTTTGAAAATGATGGCCATTCAGTTGCCCAGCCATAATTGGAAAATAGTATCACTTCTAATTTATGTGAGAGATGGAATGTTTCTTTTGAATTGTTACATTTTTGTAGTTTCTTTTAATACATGCACAATACAGTGAAATCTCGGCATGGCATTGGGCAGCCTTAAACTAACTAACACTATATATCCCAGTTGACTCTTCCACACTGTATTAGACTATAAAGTCATATTTAATTGGTACACAGACTTGGAGTCATTTGAAATGGAAACAAAGGGTTTCTGGCCATTGTAATCATCCACAGGAGAATGCTGGTCCTAGCCTACTTTAGTGATTTGGATCTGGAATATACCTGCGGGCTCATGTTTTGAGCATGGGTTCCTAGCCTGCAGTACTATAAAGGTTGTGTGTTTAGGAGGTGTGGCCCGGATGGTGGAAGTAGGTCACTAGAGACTGACCTTTGAAGATTGTTACCTCCCCTGGTTCTGGCAATGGCCTGTTTCCTGACTGGTTTCAGGGCAAACTGCCCCTCCTCCTGCTCCCGCTGGCAGAGGAAAACTCATTGCCATTCTGAGCTGAAATTGCTCTGAAACTGTGACCCAGATGGATCTCAACCCCTTAGGCTATTTTGGGCAGGTGTTTTGGTCACAGCAATGTATCCCTACTCAAGCAGAACAGTATGAATCATAACTCGTAGCATAACATTTTAGCCTTTTCTAGTTGCCGGAAAATACTAATAGGTCTTTGAGTTAATATGTGAAAGTAATAGTTAAGACTTGACTAACTGGTTTTCTGCTTCTCAACCTAATCATAATTACTTTTTCTTAAAAAAATCATTTGCAGTACTAACATCAATTGGAAGTTACTTTCAATTATTACTATAACAAATAACACAACTGAATAAAATCCAACCAACTGCGAAAACATAGAATTTGGGGAAGTCACTTTTATTTTAATTCATTTTCCCTGTTTCTCTTTGTTTTCTTTAAATCTTTATTTGAATCCAGAACCACAGGACCTAGAGACCATGCTTTTCTGCTTTGTTTTACAATAGTCTAAGGAGGTAAAAAAGTTCTTCAGAAAACACACTCTTAGCGAGTAGCACACCAGAGGCTTGAGACTGAGGGTTTGGGCTGTGGAAGAATACTGCCGTAAAGAGAAACTGAGGAAGAACAAAAAGAACATGAAGTTGTGTGGGTAGGGAGCTGCGGAGGATCTAGGACGAGTTGGGGGAGGGGAAACATTATCAAAATATATTGTATGAAAACAATTTAACTAACATTGAACCAAAATGGTATTTCGATCGATGTGGCTTCCTAATATCCATACATTCATGTGTTCTTGTCAGCTCAGTGCTTAAACAGTCAATGATTTCATTCTCCAATTTTATACATCTGGAAACTGGTGCTCTCAGTTGTAAGTGGCCAAGGGCATGTGGAGAATAATCAGTGCCAGAGATTTGGTAGCCTGGCATCTGCCTATTTCCAGACTCTTCCAGCTGAACAGCAACCATTTAGATCCCAGGCAATGCTTTCCCTAGACAAGTGCATACGTGGCATTTCCAGTTACAGAAGGTCTTCCTGATACTTTTAGCTTGGAAATCAGATTTTTGAGGTCAGGAAGGAGAGCATTATAGCATAGCCATGTATCAGGACTAGATTTTTGGCTCTGTCCCAGGTAACTGGTTCATAGGGAAAATCTACCTAGTGGCCAATGTACTCTGTAATGTAACTTGAGGCATCTGTCACAGGCCTGCAGTCACAGGACACTGGACAGAAGTCTTTAGGCCTGGAGATATGAAGTAGAACATTAATTTACCATCCAAAGTCCTAGATCTTTGCTCTCTGCAGGAAAACTAAAAAAGGAAATAATTTAAAGAGAATATTATTTTAAAACCACTTTAGCTTAATTTGGAAAATATAGAACCATAATTAAGAAAATTAAAATTGGTTATTTTCTACTAGTCAGTGATAATGATGATTATTTTGGTATATTTCTTATAGTTTTTAGATTGTGTGTTTATAAATATGTTTGTAGAATTATTACATACACTTGTATATAATTTTATAATACAATATAATATAATCATATTTCTGTCATTTTACATTATAAGTATAAAGCTACTTTGTAAATTAAATTTTTAGAATTTATTATTTTAGAAACTTATATGAGTACGGTATTTACATTATTTTTCTCTGTTCCTCATCCCTTCAACTCCTTCTTTGTTCCTTTTCTCCTCCTCAAATTCATAACCTTTTTTTTCTTTCATGATTATTGTTTTACACCCCCACAAACACACAGCCGAGCCTGCTGGCTCCATGTTGTCCATGCATAGTTTTTTAGAGATGCCTACTTGTTACTGGATAGCCAGTTAGGAGTTTCAACCCTGGAGAAGAATGAGTCTCTCTTTCTCAGCAGTCATGGATTACCTATAGCTCTTTATTTAGATGTGGGGTACCATGAGCTTGCCCCGATCCACATTGGCATATCAACTTGTATTGCCATTGTTCAGGTTGTGTTTAGACAGCTATCTAATTGAGATTTTTATAAATGCGTTGAGTGCATTATTATTGAGATTTCATGAGAGCAGCTTCCCTGTCACACAGAGAAAACAGAGCTCCTGGTCCTTTGGCTCTTAACAATCCTTCCACATCTTCCAAAGTGTTACTTGGATGATGGGATCTCATTGTGTCAACCTGACCAGCTTGGAGCTCATTGTGTAGACCAGACTGGGTTTGAGCTCACAGAAAACCACCTTGTATTAAAGGACATTAAAGGTATGTGCTACTATTCCTGCTTTAATCTGACTTTTAGGTGAGGTATTCCTTTACTGAGTCACCCACCCCCATTGGACTATATTGTGGCCTTTTCCATTTTTTTAGTGTTAAATAGTAAAACTGAGGAGTTCAGGTAGAGGGAATCTCTCATCAGGCAGTAGCATAGGTAACAGTTTGACATGCTTTTTCCTTGTTTTAAAAACTGTTTTACAACAGGGAAAGTTATTCTTTGCTTGAACATTCCTGTCTTATCAGCTATAGATAGGTTCCAGTTTTCATTTAGTTGTTGCTGAGTGAAACTGAGGAATTAGACAGACAATTAACCCAAAGTACGCTCACCAGGCCTGGCTCCATTTCAGTGTTGCTACTCTCTACTTCCTGACCCTGGGAATTAAATTACCCCAAGAAATAACTTGGAACATTTTGCAATAATCTTTATATTTTCTTTTTCTAAGTGCTGAAGTTTTTAGTTACTAAAATGCTTTAGAAAACAACCAACTTACATTTTTAACATTCTTTTCACAAATAATAATACAAGAATAATTTTCTCATTGTAGTTGTAGGCTGCTTGTTTATTTCCTGGACACCCAGACTCCCAAAATAACTACACAGAAATCTGTTGGAAGAGATTTCTGTCCTGCACCGTCCCCTAATAAACACACAGAAACTATATCGTTTGCAATACTGTTTGGCCAATAGCTTAAGCATATTGCTAGCTAGCTCTTATATCTTTGGTTAACTCATTTCTATTATTTTATATTTTGTCATGAGCCTTGTAGCCTACCAGCAAGGTTCCAGCTGGCAGTTCATGTCTTCCCCCTCTGGCAGCTACACAGCATCTCTCTGACTCAGCCTTCTTCCTCCCAGCGTTCAGTTCAGTCTTCTCTGCATAGCTCTATTCTGCCCTATCACAGGCCCAAAACAGCTTCCTTACTAACCAATGATAGTCATAGCATACAGAGGGGAATCCCACATTACCTCATACCCATAAATAGAATACTTAGAGATTCACAACACATGCTTTAATCCCAGAATTATTATCTAGAGAAGTATGTGTCTATTCAATGCTAGGTTTTAAACAAGAAGACATAGTACCAAATTGGTTACTGAGTATATAAAGACATATATGTATGTATGTATGTATATATAAAGGGCCTTTTAAAAAATTATTTATTATTATTTATTTATTCTATTTATCTTGATCTTATCCAATCCCTTCACATCACCCTCTGCCCCTACATCCCCTGAATAAAACAAAATTCAAGAGAAAAAATGAAAATAAAATGAGAAAAATTTAAGCATTTAAACAGATCACACCATATACTAATTGATCCATATCTCTACTTGGAAGTGTTCATTGCAAAGAGTCATTGGTCTGGTTTGATGCTCATGGTCTCCACTACACTATTGCTGAGCCCTGACTAGGACTCTTCCTGGACATACTCCTGGCACTCTGTGTTGTGGAGATCCTTCAGCGTTGTGTCTGCAGGTCAGGTTCCTTCATGTGCTCCAGGAGATCATAGATGGGGTGGATGTTGGGGCAGGCCAAGTCATAACCCTGGGTCTGGGCCTGGACAGCTGCAGGGTTGGTATGCCAGATGGGAACTGTTCCACGCTCACAATTTTGGGGTTGCCTTACCCATACCTCTGCTAACAGGGTTGAGTCTGTTGTGCTGCCCTCACAGGGTGTAGGACCTGGTCTCCGAGGTGATGCAGCTGGTGGGAATCAGGGATAACTCTCCCACTCTTAGAACCACAGGGACAGCTTTCCCACCTGCCCCAGACAATGAAAGGGGGGCTTCTTTCCCTCACCCATGCTGTCACACAACAGATGAGAAATGGGGCAGCTCTCATGCTCCCAACTTGGGGCTGATTCACCCACATCTGTGCTAACAGAGAGCTGTCCCTGTGATTATAGGAGTGGGAGAACTATCCCTGACCCCAACAGCTGAGACACTAGGGAGAACAGGCCCTGCACCTTGCCAGGGCAGCACAACAAATTGACTTTCAAAGGAGGAATTTAAGGCCATTTTGAAATTAGTGATACTTTAATGGCTGACATTTGTGGGAAATGCCTTCTGAATAATTGGGTTAAGAAAGTTGGTAAAACATATTTCACCAAAATATTTGGTTTAAAAAAATATAGAGCAAAGGGGAGAAGGATGCAGACCTTCTGATGAAGTGTTCCCCATACATACAAACAGGCTTAACTTTTCCCTTGTGCTATCTAAACTGCGTAGGATTCATGTAGTGCAGTCATCACCCTATGATATGTGATTTATCTCACTGGCTGCATTATGAAGCTGCTGTAATTGTGTACTAGGTTGCACTTTTGTCCCTCCTGTAAAGATGTGACTAATGTGTGCGACTCACAAAGTAAGCAGCACCTTGACAGAGTACTTTAATTATATTGTGATGGTCTACCTAGCACTTGACACTTGTTGGCTCATGGTATCTGTCATTGTTTTCTTTAGAATTAAAAAAAAAGAAGGAATATGCTCCAATCAAGCCCCATTCCTCTCAGCAGGCTAGACCAGGTTTAGGTAGTTTGTTTTCCTAAATAAGAAAATTTAGGTATGAACCATGTCCTATGCAGCTAGGGGTGGGAGGGCATGAAGAAGGGACAGACACACAGACACATGTACACAAAGTTGAGGTCAGGTGGGGTGTGTACACCCTGATGAAGCAGCACCCAGTAGGGTCACAACCTGGAACTTTGATATTTGTTGTATACAACCCAGGGGGAAGGGTTAGCTAGATACAGCAGGAGGTCTCTGAGTGGTCCTAGACTGTAAGCACAGGGAGGGAACCTCAGCTGTTAGTTTTTGTATGCACTGCTAACCCCTCTCATTTGAAACCCAGAGGAAAGCTTTGATGTTCACCTGAACCTCACCAGTAAAGACTTTGCCACTAGAAAGGGGATGGGGCACTGGAGTCCTTGACATGGCTGTGTTATGCCCATATCAACAATACACATTCACTCAGGACTTTGCTTAGGGTTTTCTCTGTTCCCCACAGTAGCTCATTTCTGTAGTTCTATCACTCAGAAGACTAAGACAGGAGGTTCACAATACACAGGAGGCTAACCTGGGCTATGTTGTGATTTCTTTGCTAGCCTGGGCTACAAAGTGAGACCATGTCTCAAAACAACAATAAGACAAGTTAAATAGGAAAACCTACTTCAGAAATATGTCTTGATAGATGTGTAGCTGATCAATCAGGTATAATTAAAAAGACTTTTAAAGTTGTTCTATTATCTTATATATTTATCATATTCTATCATCTATATATTATCTATTTCTTTTTGAGACAGGGTCTCATATCCAGCTTTGGTTGACCTGTAACTCTCTATATAGACCAGGTTGACCTCCAGTTCACAGAGATGCATTTGCTTCTACATCCAAGTATCATGTTATTTTAAAAAGTAGATTATATAGTGTGAAATTTGAAGCCTTAACTTACCTAGCAGATGGACCAGAGTAGAGTTTTGCCTTTGGCAAACCCTTTACATTCCAGTTTTATAACCTATAAAATGATGCAATGATAATTTGTGTCTCAAAAGACTGTTGTGAATATGGGATAAGACAGTACAGAAATGTACATGCGTGATACATGATATTGCTGTATGCTCTAGAAATGTTTGCCAATGTTATCTTTGTTTGTTCTTCAGTGAACATCTTGGGAAACAGCAAACCACAGATATGAGGGCCTTATATAGACCTTGTTGCAAATTTGCTCAATGATTGTATTGGTGACTAAATGTTGACATCACAAACCAGACAATTGTCCTTCTGGATGTGCCCCGTGGTGCTTTGCTATTTTCTTGTATTTGTATAGCCCTCGCATTGATCCCCTTGTAGCTTGCTTTTGTGTTTCTGATGGGAAGATTTTAGAGAGGATATCAGTGGAATGGAAGATACATTAAAAAGGCTCACAAAGGCCTGGAAGTCATTCTTGGGGAGGATATTTAGTGGGAACTTGAACATATTAAATAATTATAACATGAGAAATAGATTAGACCTTGGCATAACACTAGAATGCATGATTAGGACCTGTAGGTAAGAGTTACAAAATGGTCTAACATAAGGAAGGACTTATTATCAATTAGAGGAATTAGACATGGAAAAAAGAGTGATCTGTCATCCGTGAGAGACTCTCAGGGGTTTGAAAACCCAACAGAGCATCCTCATTGTTCTGAGAATAAGCAAAATGATTGGTTTCTCAAGAAAGAAAAGCATAAGAATAAGAGGAAAGAATGGCTGCTGTTACTAGGGGTCAGAAAGTTTCCTTCCATCTCTTCTCTGGGCTAAGGAGACACTCGGTGAAGGGTGTGCCTTTGTGATGGTTCTTGAAAGAAGAAAGAATTAGCACAGGAGCTGAGGTGGCTGATAAGGAAAGGAGTCACCTCTGTCACATAATTCCCATGGCATTTGATAAAGTCAGCACTGTTTGGTTACAGAAAATTGCTCATTTATACCCTCATTGTATGTGGCCCTCAACTAATATTTCCCTCATCTCATTTGCATTGGCATGCTGTTATGAGGTCATGAACACTAAATTAATTGAGCTGTGCCCACACAATCTATAATAGAGGAAAATCCATTCTCCATCATGATATCACCGAAAGAAAGACTATTATAAAAGATGGGCTTCTCTTTTCAACAGATTCAGGCTACATATAGGAATAAGTGGGGTTGTTACGCTTTTTGACCAGCATAACTACTGTGGAATTTTTAAGAAGGTTGAAAATCACTTATAAAGGGTGCATGGTCACTATCGGTTTGCCCTTTAGGCATTTCCTTGGGTCACTTGAGGTTAAAAGGCCTTGCCCATAAAATGTTTTGCAAAGAAATGTTTATTTGGTCCATTTATTAGCTTCAGACTGTCCTCATTTAAGTGAGGGACCTTCCTGGCACTCACATAGCCCTTCTCGGTTTTGTTTTTTAAACGAAATGGCAGAGGGTATAAATGACAATGCTTATACTAGTCAGAATGTTTTTGTTCTTTAAGGTTCAGAACACATATTATTCTGTTGTTTTATAAGAAGATACCCCTGTGTAATGTTCTTCCATTGCTGGGCCTTTTGATGAGAAGACTTTTAATTTGTAAGTGCCAAGAAGAGGGGACAAGAAAAACTCCCACATGTTCATGCTTTCCTTTGACCATTTGTTTCCACATAATTGAACTGTGTGCCTGCTAACAGTGCTTTATAGACAGCGGAGAGGCCTCAGTCTGGGGTGTGTTTCTATTCAAGGAGCAGGTGGGGCAGTGTGGTGCAGTGTTGGTGGTAGGTCTCTCACCCACCTTCTGCCTTGCAGAGGTTGGCTTCATGCTTATTGTTCCTTCTTTTTTTATGAAGCAGGAAGGATAAAAAGTTGCCACTGGTGCTTCAGAGAAATAAAGGCAGGGATGCAGAGCACAAAGTCAGCCCCATGGTCATTTTACAACATACATAATTCCCCCCCCTTTGAAACAAAGTTTATAATACCTTTCTAAGATAATTTTGAGTGACATCAATTTCATGTAAATATATGTTTTTCATTATAAAGCCTAAACCCAAATTGTTTATAGCAATCTCATTAAACTTGGAGGTGGTGGGTTGAGGAGGTAATTTGCTTCAGTAACTTTCATATAAAGATTACCAGTTATTAGTGGAAAAAGGAAGCTTCCTCTAAGCTTGATTTCATTTTAAACCTTAAGAAAAACTTAAGTTTTGAATTATTAAATTTAAAAACTGTGAAACATTATATTATACTCTGTGGTTAACCTTTAATATAATTCTTAGGATTTATATGAGATGTCTTGATAGATTCCCAGACATGTTTCTTATTTTCTATTTTCTATATATCTAAGTGCTTACTCTCCCCGCCACTAGTGTCAGAGCACTGGCTCCCTTATGTTTATGTCTTTGGCAAGAGTGGTTACCCACTGCTACTTCCTTGACTCTAAGCCTCTAAGGGTGTGGCTTTCTGTGTATGCCAGAGCAAAGAGGCTATTATGCCAATGAGTGACCTCTTCAGCAGCTGTCATAATAGTGTTGTTTTCTCAGGGTTTGCTCATAGGTTTCTCTCTACCTGAAAAAGGAGACCCATTGTGTTCAGAGACAGGGTAAACCCCACAAATCCTACTCTGGAAGGGAGCAGCACCTCACCTAGGCCTCTGATTCTCTCAGCCTGGTTCTCTGTGCATGCCTCTTTGTTTTGGATCGGAGAATGGCTGTTGCTTGGGATGAGCAATTATAAATTAGTGTCTTTGTTCTTTGGCAGAATTATATCACTCAAAGACGAGATGAAAAATAAATGTGCTAGTTCAGTATACTTCTGCTCCAAATGTCTATTTTACTTTTTTCCCCTGCCTTTTAAGTTCTATAAAGTTCCTCTCAGAGTCACATACTTAAGATGTTACAGTCTGCAGAGTAAGTATAAATCTATAGCACATACAGTTAGGTAAAGTGAATAATACTTGAAAATAACTGTTTCTGGCTTATGTATTTACTTTTTATGCATCTTATTGTTGTTTTGGGATTTTTTTTCAAGACAGCCTTGTCTTGTAACCTGGACTAGCCTGGAAATTACTGTGTAGCCCAGGGTGACCTCAAATTCATGATCCCCGCAATTCAACCTCCCTAGGGCTGGGGTTATAGGCCTGTGTTACCATATATGACTCTATTGTTATTTTCAAATTTACTACTTCTACTTAAAAATGTTTAATATAATAAACTATGACATTCTGTACCACCAACAGCCCCATACATCCCATGTTTACCATGTTTTTTTTTTATTGTATCGAGTGTCTATATCAAGCATTGGTCCTACAGACCATGCAGGCTTGTGATGTTGACACAACTGATTACCCATTGTCTTCATCAACTCTTACCACAGTCATGAAACCTAAGTGCAATTCCTCATGAGCCACTTTATCTCTCAGCCTCAATCTAGTTCTTACTTCCCATCATCCTCACTTTGGTGGTGACCTCTGTTTGACACAATGGTCTCTTCTCTCCTTCCAAATCTTACCCTTAGGAAGGGAATTAAGACTAAACAAGTATAGCCACATATTTTGTGACTAAAAAGGGATTTTTTTAAATATTTTGAGACAATATACATAAACTGGCACTGCCTGGGAACTTGTTGTCACTGTACCTGAAAAAAAAAGTAAGCTATGGTCTAATGGTTGATCATGCTGTCCAAATTTGTCTTTTTGGGAGAGATTTGTATTTTAATAGAGCTGAAGGTTTTAAATTAAAAAATGTTTTTTAGCGATTTTCAGAAGTCAGTTATAAGTTAAGGAGACCCCTAGAGTCAAGGAATGAACAGAGCAGCCTTAAAATATAGATTAGTGATTTGCTTTGCCTAAACTTAAAGCTGACTTTGTGTAATGCCTTAGTAGTCACCCCAGCACTGAAATGTAATTAAATGAGAACAAAAATAAGACAATTTTAGTATAAACCAGTAATCTCTGTATTTCCCCTTTAGGGTGGGACACACACAAATTAGTCACGTTATAGTTTAAAAATACCTGTTTATTCAATAAATCTTATGTACACTATCTTTAGTAGCTGGCCTGTCCTTCCAAAAATGACAAATATAAAAAACGAATCATTTAGTCGCTGATTCTTGTATTTCTGTATTTAAGAAGGAGATGGCAGTATTGAGCCTCCACTCTGATGCATCACTATTTGAAGGAACTTAAAATTCTTGGTAGAGAGAAGAATCATTTGCGTTAAGCTCAATACATCTCCTGGGATTTCATTTTCAACTCTCTTCCACCCCCTTTGTATCCTACAATGGAGAATGAGAGAATGCTCTAATGTATCTTTTATTAAATATGTTCTGCAAGAATACTATTAAATTACTTATTCTCATTTGTAGACATCTAAGAAAGCTGGCTTAAGGGACATACAGAAAGCAACTTCTAAAATAAAATGAGGCCAGCTCTAAAACGCACAAGTATGTTTATGATGTGAGTATTTTTCTAAGGCTTTGACAGGAAGAATTAGCTTTGCATTCCCAGTATAAAAAACACTTTACTGATCCACATCATATGTGGTGTTCTGGGGATACACTGTTCAAGGTTTTTTTTCCCTTTGAGGGAGGGAGAGCACCAGGCTACTGCTAAGAAGGAGACTTTTCCAGGCTGATGCTCGAGCAACTGCTTAGATGAAAGGAGAGTTTTACTTCCTTT
Organism: Ellobius talpinus; assembly: GCA_001685095.1. Lineage (NCBI taxonomy): Eukaryota > Metazoa > Chordata > Mammalia > Rodentia > Cricetidae > Ellobius > Ellobius talpinus. Next base: position 7,904 of record LOJH01018799.1, on the reverse strand, counting down.
CTCTTCACACCCACTGTTCTGCCTGCATCCCCAACTTAAAAAATAAACAAAAAAAGGTGATTCATGTATCTTTCAACTGTGTGTTGGATAATGATATGATCATCAATGCTCTCTGTCAATATTAAAAAGTAATTGAGCAGTACAATTTCAAGGGGAAATAGAACTGTGGGGAAATAGAACACTTAACATGTTTGCTACCAAGTCTGGGTGAGTCGTTTTTAAAAGCATAAGCCGAGATTAGCAAGTTAAGCTGCCCTGTCAAAGGATCGGGATGGTAGTTGGAACAGCACCCAGTTCTGCAAGTTATGTTTGACACAGCTGTCCCTGCCATGCTTAAAACACACAAAAGGAATATTTTCACATGTGAGATTATGAGGTTTTCCTTTAAGTCTGTGCAATTAAATAAGACACAAAAAGATGTGCAATTGTTTGATTTGATTATCATAGACAGTAGGATCTTCTGTACCTCAAATTTTATATGTTTAAAACTATTGTTGAAATCTTATGTGACAAATAATTTATGAACTGAACTAAGCCAGCAGTTCTGTTGACTTTCCAGTGCAAGGGAAGTGTCCAACAGCAACATCTTCATTTCATATTATTTCGATAAACTTAATGACATTTTTTTAACCAAAAGGAAATTTCTTCTCAGCTGGACTCTTTGCAGGTTTTAATCGCAAACTTTGAAAATGAGAACATAGCTATTATTTTTTTATTAAAAGGATATGTTATGCTTAGTTTGGAAAGGTCTGATGAGCAAAGGCTTCCAACAGCATGTCCAAGACCTTAAAATATAGTTTTGAAGTTAAAAGGAACAACACACATTTTCTGGTAAGAGTGCATCTGAAATGTTGCAGGAGGTGTGTAAAGTGACTCTATAGACAGTCAGAGGTCTCTTACTTCCTCAAAACTCCAACCAATAGTAGATTAATTAAAACTGGATTCGGTGCCCGTGGTTTAGGTGTAGACAGCCAGTACCAAGCTTACCTTGAGAAACCGGTGAAAGACAGAGGTGGTAGTTTCTACCATATGCTATAATAATTGAAGCATGCTGTCTTACATGTAGCATGTTGTCTATAATGTTTGCTGATTGTGTCCTTGTTTGGTAGTATTTAGGCTCTCTCTCTCTCTCTCTCTCTCTCTCTCTCTCTCTCCTTCATATATGCATGTATCTCAAGCTTGGCTTGCGTTCATGGCCTCATGTACACCAGATGGGTGATCTATCAGCTAAGCTGCATCTCTAGCCCACCTCCTCTTTGAAACACCTTAAATTTTCTTTTTTCTTAAGACAATTATGGATATATGTTTGTGTATGTGTATGTGTACATGGATGCAGGTGTCTGTGGAAGCCAGCAGATGTTGGATCCCCTGGAGCTGGAGTTGTGAACCATGACATGGGTGATGGAGGCTGGATTTGTGTCCTCTGGTCAAGCAGCATGCACTCTTAACTCCTGAGCCATCTCTAGTCCATCTTCAAATTTTCTTATCCTTTATGTGCTCAAGTTCTGTTTTCTGCAATGAAATCAGCAATATGAACTTCTCTTAATATTTCTTTTAATGCACAGGCTATTTCTATTCAACTTTTCATTGTAGCTTTAAAGTGGAAGAAACACTTGCAATCTTTAAAGACTTTGGCTGAAGTGCTGAATTGTTATTACAGTCACAGTAACCGAAGCGTTCATTGGTTTTCAGTTCGGTTAAAATACTGTAGTCTTGCCATGTGTGAAACTTTATGGTAGGATGAAGCAAGCCATTAAACTTTATTTTTTTTAGCTTTGCTTTAGCTGTCTTAATATTTTCTAGTCCTGTTGACTCAATGCTGTCATCTGCGTAATCTCCTTAATTCTTCCTTTTCTGCAGCTTACATAGGAAGATAGCAAAGTTAGGGCCTCCCCTAGCCCTAGTGAGCTTCTAGGAGGAGCTAACCACTGTGAAGAATATGCTGTGCACTTGAGTCTGTTAGTTTCAGCATCAGGTAAATAAACCTGGAGGAGAGGCCCTATATTTTTCAGCCATGTGATTGAAAAATTGGCAAGTTTTCTCTTTTCTTTTCTTTTCTAGCCTATCAGTCTTTCCTGTAGTTTCCATGTAGGGGTAGGGGAGGCCTCACCTACTTTCCCCGTTGATGGGTGGTCTGATAGGAAAGTAAACTCCATTTGCTTGCCTTTTGATTCATTTGATTCACTCAAATTTTCATCATTCTCCTCTAGAAACTGGCAATGTGGAAAACTGACAAGGGCCTGTCCTGTTTTCAATACTTTGTAGCATCAATTCTTGGCAAACTCCAGTGGGACCTTGGCAAGACTGTCCTCCCAGACCTGGGCTTCATTATGGTGTATACAGAATCACCTCTCTTGGCCAAGCTTGTCTGGATATAGCCCCAGGGAAAAGACGCCAGCGAGTCTAGGACACTTGGTCTTAAAGACACTCTCCTTGATTGAGTGGTCAGAGAATGTGTATTAGCCAAGGGCTTGATGATATGCTGGTATCTGTCCATCCCACATTTGGAGCAGGATGATGTTCTGGATAACAGCTTCACCATCCCAGTTTCCTCCGAGCCAGAACAATTACAGTGTTATGCTAAAGTGCCCGTTGTATTTAGATGACACAAATGATGTAACTTTACCTAACCTTCTTCAGCATACCATAGAAACTTGATTTGTATAAAGGAAGAAAGCACTAAAATTCTTATTTCGAAAAAGAATGAAATCCAGCAATACATTCCCCATAATTGGAGCTTTGGTTAAGTTGACTCTGACTTCTATATGGTGACAACGTGAATAAGAATCATGAAGTATTGAAAATGTGAAATTAAGCCAATTGTTTATTCACTCTTAAAAATAGCATGTTTTATTAGAACAACCTCAGAGGGCCATTAGAGAAAATGATTTAAGAATTTGGACAGCAACAAATAATAGAGTCTAGTAAAACTAGATTTTTTTATCTTTAAAGCATCTAATATACTTGGTCTATTTAGAAAACAAACACACTTAATTGTTTCCATCTCTTGACTATGTCTAGTAAGTTCAGATTTTAGTTGCTTTGCAAATAAGTTGGTCCTAGTTATGTTGTTTGATTTCAAACATCATTTCAAATTGTGGCTTAATGGGGTTTGAACACTTTGCCAGAATAGTCCTTCTACTTCTGTCTAAGGGTGGTTGATTGCATGTATCTTTTCCAGCTTACAAATGCCAATATACTTAGAAGAAGGCAAACCCAGCCCCGAGACCGTTTGTCATCACACATTGATTGTGACTCTTTGTTTTATTATGGCACACAGGAGGAAAGCAAAGGACTGAAGAAAAATGGAATGTCAATATCATGCACTTTTTTCTACATTAGTGTTTACCTATTTTTTTTTCTGTGCCATTAATGGCTCTCTAAATAGCTTATGAAAATATGCATATCCTTTTCAATATTGGACTTACAGTAATTTTTCCTCCAAGTCAAAGGGGATACAGTCCCCTCATGGTGTGGGAGGCATGGTAGTGGGAGTGGGAGGTGGGTGGTTTTATTGTGTTAGTACTCAAGAAATAGAAAGAAGCAAATGCTAGTGCCTACTGGTTTCCTTATTTCTCTTCTTTTTATTCTGGCCAGGGACCCAGGCCATGGATGGTGCTCCCTACATTTAGGGTGGACATTCCCTTCTCAGCTAGTTAATCCTCTCTGGGAATGCCTTCACAGATATATCCAGACCTGTGTCTCCTAGTCTAGTCAAGTTGACAACAAAGACTGGCCATTTCAAGGCATAAGTTTTTAATTTAATAACTTCATGTGATATTCTCCAAATTACTAAAGAAAGCGTCGGAGGAAATAAAGTTCAGTGATAAAATATAGTTGTTTGTGCACACTTACATAGGCTATGTGTGCAGGGCCTGTGCTCACCAGCCGGGTGTACACAGTCTTTGTAATCCATCCTCTCCCTCTCTAATTTATTATCCTGAGGCATGAGATTAAAGAGTAAAGAGCATAGTTGTAGTTCTTGTTTAATAAATTCCATGCCATATTCAACCACTAAATAAAATATCCAGGTAGAACTATTTGTCATTACGGAAAGGTAATTTTAGCTGCACGTAGTAGGAAACCTGGAGGTCCCCTAGTACTGTGCAACTATAGTGCATGATTTCAGATTCCTGCTAAAATTTCTTTGGACCTTTGAAATCTGACCTACCTGAAATCTCCACAGAAAACCTCAAAATCACTTTACAAAGCATTCTTAGTGTGACTTGACATTCTAAAACCTGACCTAGAGTTAAGACTCCCTTAGGATTTTAACCTTTGTAACAAAAAGGCAGAGACCCTTAATGGCCACTGTCCCTTTGTATCTCTTCCTTTTACTTTACATTTTTAGGTAGTTAATTAGGAAGAAAGAAAAATGTACTTATACTTGTTAGGGTGTAATCTAAGCTTTTGTTCCAAAGAGACCCTAAAATGTAGTGAGTCAGAAAAGGAAGAAGGCATTTAGGAATTTCTGCCATAATTTAAGGAGTCTATATTACTTCTAATATTATCTGCCTCCCTAGAATATGATTCTCAGTTGCATAATAAAAGGTGAATTATATCCCAATACCCTCATCCCAGCCTGAGCTGCAAAGTGCAGAGAAAACATCTTTCTTCATAACGCTGTGAGTGGAAATGAATTACGCCACCACGTTTCATATCTGATTGGCTGGAGCTTTGTCAGAAGACCACATATTAAATAAACAAGTCTTTGAAAGTTTAGTTTGAGGGACAGGTAGGGAGGGGGCAGGGAGGGAGGGAGGGAGGGAAAGAAGATAACTGTCTGAAGACAGTTGATGGACTCTGTTAGAGCACTGCCAAATGTCTGATTTTCCTTTGTTTCTTTTCCTTCTCTAGTCTTTCTTCTGTTTGCTTAGAAGTTGTTTGTTTGGACAGAGTCTCTCTATGGATCTCTGATTGTCTTGGAAGTCTGTGTAGAACCAGACTGGCCTCAAAATCAGTGAGATCTGCCTGCCTTTGCCTCCTAAGTGCTGTGATTAAAGGCCGCTATGGCTGGTGTGCTTGGAATTTTTATGCATACTCCAATCATGGGTCTCTTTGGAGGAAAATAAATTATATTTTTTTAGATTTGATTAGAAATAAGACATTTATTATAAGAAGTTTACTCTGTTATTTGTTTGATTCTTTGGCTTTCAATTCACGTGTGGATAATAGTAAAATAACGGACATTTTCTAGAGCCAAGTTCTAGTAAGCAGAATGTAATAGTATTGAGATAGGGACCTCACTCTCTCCCTCTTTTACCCCACTCTTGAGTTGAGCCTCAGGCAGTCATTGGGAATTAATATTTCCATTGAACTGATTCTCTCTGAGTTGCTTTTCTACCTGGACTGTTGGAAATGACCTTGGATGCTGTGAAGCTCAGTGGCTTACAGTCTAGAACAAGGAAGTGTGCATGACGGGCGGGATTGGGAGGTGGAAAAGGAAGGATGGCAGCTGATGTTTGATTCTCTGTTCTTGCTCCAGCTAGATCATAGTCACGACATCATTTTCTCAGGCTCATTTCATTAACAAGTTTTGTTCAGGAAGTGATTCTCATCCTATGAAAAGTTTAAAGTCTTTCAATTGAAGCCAACACTAAAGTTTAGGGAACAGATGTGACTATTCAAAAGTTTAAAAAAAACTACATCGTATTCTTGGGTTAGATTTTCTTCCCACTAAAATGTATGTTAACTTTTTTGATAAAATCCTTCTATTAGTGAACCCATTGTTTAAAAACTAATTGGTGTGTATGTTTTCCTTTTTGGAACTATATAGTGGTTTGGCATAGAAGAAACCAAACAAATTCTTTCAGTAGTCTACAGTCTTTGTTGAAACCAAGTAATATGTAACTGATGGTCCAAGCTACTGTTCTTTAATTATGACTACTGTATTTAATCATTTATATATACAGTTGTCTGGAAGTAACTGACCCCAGAAAAACCACAATGCTATGGATTTAACTGATAAGAATTGTTCACAATATGGTAAAAATCCCTCAAATAACTGAACCGTGATTGTGTTACATGTTATGTGGGTAGAGTTGATTTTGGGTCAAGTGGAGGATGACCTGGAGAGAAATAGATGAAAATTTATATTATCACTCTCTCTTCTGTTCCTTTCAGTTCTCAGAGGTAAGAGCTGCATTGTATCTTTATTATAACCTCATGTCTGTCATCCTCATTTTCCTTCTGTGAAATCAAAGACCATGAACACACCTTGGAAGAGCTTGTCTATTCTGTTTGAAGTAGATGTGCTTAGTGCTGTAGAATGGAGTGATACTCACCCACCTGCTTTCTGTAAGCTGACTAGGTAATTTTGGTAAATAGCAGAGTTGCCTTCATTTTAGTATCTTGTTTTGCATTGAATAACAAAGCAAGAGCTCTGGGGACTAGTTTTCTGGCTGTCTCATGCTTATGCAAACCACTGAAACCTCCTAGCATAGAACGTAAATCACAGAAATTTAGAGGAAATGAGCTGCTTGGATCCCAAGAGTATGATTAGAAAGTCTGACATAGAATTCACAAACTATTGCTTTACCACAATTAGATATTTTTTTCACAGGTATGAACATGGTTTTCATGGAAAGCACAGGTCAATGTAAAATCAGAAGTCCTGGTCCCAGAATACTATGATGTTATAAAGACTAACCATAAATTAGTTTTAATAATAATGCAATATTTCGCTTTTATTATATATATTTAAGCTATGATTTTGCTATGGCATGAAATCTCAAATGCTATTAATAAAGTCACATCTCAGAGAAACATAGTTTGTACTTATTCCTCATTAAATGGTATTTAAGATTGTTTCTTCATAACATCCTTTGGTTACCCACAGGAAAAAGTAGTCAACTATTTGACAGTTTCACAATGTAAAGAAAGATGGCAGAGGCCCCCAAATATATTTAACCTATTCCATTATTTCCCACTCTGAGATGTCTCAGTGACCATGACAAAACCCAGACATATAAGAACCAAGTGGCTCACTTGCTGTTGGGCTATTAGTGAGAAGTAGAGCCAAAACCAGCACACAGTTTACCTCACCATGTGGAACTATTTGCCTTCTCAGCTACTCTCTGTGACAGGTAAAGAGAAAATGGAATTTCAAAAGGCCTAGACTGCATTTATGTATCGTGGCTTGATGTATCTTTGGCTTTCATTCTATTGACTAAGAGGTGAGATCTCACTGGAGCAAGAAATGGAAGGCAATGCTACAAATTAGGCACTTTATGGCTTGTGTGACAAGTGTTCCTTCCTTTCTGGTTCCTTTGCTTCATTCTGGGTTTTCTTGTTGTCCCAGGGGTTTATTGCTTAATTGCAAGCTCTTGGTCCAGTGATTTAACCTTGCTAGCTTTCATTTCCCAGTGAATTAGGAATGATGATATAATTCATTATAGAGTTGTTGAGTGAACGTGTGGGGAATAGTGTCTAGTGTTTAGTATGTATCATATGTATTTGGTCAACTAAATATGAATACTGACTGCAATTATTACCTTTTAAAATAGAAAATATTTAAAGAACTCTGTATTCAAAAAGCACTTTTCCTTTCTTTCTTCCTCCTTTCTTTCTTTTCTTTCTTTCTTTCCTTCCTTCCTTCCTTCCTTCCTTCCTTCC
>LOJH01018798.1:1112-13881 GCA_001685095.1 Ellobius talpinus | reverse complement strand
CAGAGTGAGTTCCAGGACAGTCAGGACTACACAGAGAAACCCTGTCTTGAAAAAAACAAAATGAGATATCCAGATACGGGGCTATGTCTTTTTTCGTTTTATTTTGCCATACTAGGTAGCATAGAATAGCCTCAAATTTTTGATCCTCCTGCCTCAGCCTCCTGAATGCTCAGAATACAGCTATGTGCTACTACACGTAGTTCTGAGTTGCTTAAGATTTTTTCCAAGTGTAAGTGTGTATGTGTGTGTTAGCACATATGCACACACACAGATATCAGATACCTGCGGCTGGAGTTATTAGGTGGTTGGTTGGCTGTGAGCTGCCTGCTGTAGGTGCTGGGAACAGAATGTTCTTACACCTCTCTAGCACTATGAGGTGTTTTACAAACCAACATTAACATCTCTGAAAAGGAAATCTGCGTGAAGTCAAATTTGAATTTGATCAGGCCCCTAGATCCACCTACCAGTTTATAGAAAGCCAGAAGACAAAGGAAGAATAAAGCTCAGAAGGATGCCTCCAGAAAAATCCAGCCTGAAGAAACACAAGGGCAGCCACCATAGGAGGCAGGCTAGGGTTATAATCCACATGAGAATGAGATATTTAAAAAGACAGTCCAAACTTGACAAATCAGCCATAAAATTATCTGTCTGTCTGTCTACGTATCTATCTGGAAGTTACTGCCACAGCCATAGAACTCAGGCCAGGAGGTACCTTTACATCAAGGACAAACTATGAGTCTAGACCAAGCAGAAAATGACAGGATGTTACTTCCAGACTAAATGCCAGGTATAAATGTGCTCATCATACAGCAACCTACTGTGACACTCCTATTTCATTTAGTTTCGGCATTTGCACTACGTTTAGGAACATACATATAGAGTACAGTGGCCTCTATCTATAATCCTAGTACTTAGAAAATTGAGGCAGGATTGCCATGGGATCAACCTGGGCTACAGAGTTAAGACTTAATAATCTCAAAAAATAAAAAAATACACAGATCTGCAAATTATCTCACAGGTAAAAGTACTTTCCACTAAGTCTCATGGCCTGAGTTTGAGTCCTGAAATCCACATGATGGAAATAGAGAACCAACTCAAGAAAACTGTTCTCTGACCTCCACATGTGCACTGAGACAATCCATACCCACACAAGCAAATATTTTAAATGAACAATACGTAAAACTATACACATATAATAATAGTACATGTACACATACACACAAAGCAACAGGAACCTGTGGCACTTTAGCTAATAGACTGATGTTCTCAAGGGTAAGACAGAGGAATAGACAGGATCCATGTGCCCTTCATTTCTATAAATGTAATGCTATAACTGTCTTGCTAGGAATAAAGTTATTCCAAAGAAATCTGATTCCTTTTGCTATCAGATTATTGAAATAATTCCTCCAGGAATCTCATGCTGGGAGAAGCAAAAAGCTGAAGCCTGGTGCCAACAAAGAAAAGCAATCTGTCTCCAAGAAGATAAAACAAGATTCTGACTTGCTGAACCACTTTGAAGGAGACTGGAGTATAGATAAAGATGGGTCAATGATGGGCAGTTTCATATTTTGACCAGGACTGCTTAGTTATATATACCTCTCGCTTGCCACTTACACTTTAGCTTCATGTCCAAGGATGAATTTTGGGGATAGGGCCACTGAACCTCTTTCCCCAATGTGTCCACACTAAATAAATCTTTCTGTGCTTTTCACTACTCTGTTTAGTTGGCCTATTGTAGGCATGGGGCTAAGCTTAGGTTGTTAGGGCTGACAGGGGCCAGGTTCTAACCCCAACAACTCTGAGAACAATGTGAGCGAGGGCAGGAGAAAACACACATTTTGCCAGTTGGTCACTAACAGCATGTGGACCCCAAGAGAGACTAGCAGGACCACACAGTTGTGGGGATACTTTATTCCAGAAGTCGGTCAGTCAGCAATGAGTACTACTTTCATTGTGTGAAGCTAAGAGTGTGAAGCTGAAAATGGATGAGTCCTCCCAGATCAATGCACCTCAGGTTTTGCCTCCCTGTTAGCTTAGGCTCCCTTGAGCTGTCTGGGCCCTTACTGAACCATCTTAGCAACTGTGGCTTGGTGATTGGTTTTATCTCTTGGAGTTCCTTGGAGCCACTGAGCTTCTGTTGAATTACTTTGGTTATTGTGCCATTTCTATGACAGGCCTCGTCAATTTGGAAGCTAAGGAAATTTGAAGTTCTGCTGAATGACTTGGGTATCACATGAAATGTTGAAATACCTTAGTCTTTTGGAGCTCTGTTGAATCCTTGGGGGTCTGCTGAACCATTTGGGATAGAGAAAAGGGGTGCTGAAGAAGTGTCTATTGTCATTTATATAACCATGGAAAATACTCTCTGTACTGTCTTGATGCCCTGAAGGAGAAATCTAGTTAACTAGTCTCCTGTAACTTCGTGAGAGCCAAAGTTACATTTTAAGTTTTAAATTACTATGTCTAAGAGATTCATGAAACAAAAATGCCTTTGATCTGCAAGCCCCTTGCCCAAGGACAAGTTCCTAAAATGCTGGAGGCTACTATTTATGGGAGGTAAGTCACATGTTTACTCCCCTAAACAAGTTTGTCCGACCCATCTGCACCAGATATGCTTGATCACAGTGAGCAGGAGGAACAGGCAGGAAATATGTCAGGATGTACTCTTGCCCTTGATTGGATGTAGGCTGGAGATACATCAGGATGTATGCTTGCCCCTGACTGGACCTGATGGGAAATACAATGAATCATGGGGTTTTCCTTCATAAGTTCTCGTAAGACTTGATTTGGGGACATTTCCCAGGAACCTGGGTATGGACATGACCAGAGTCCATCTACCTGGCCACTATTTAATTAAAGCTTACTTCAAATTTGGCTTTAAATTGTGGTAGTGGTCTTAATTCTCGATCAGTGGAGTTAACAACTTATTATGGAAAAAACTTATCTGTCGTGGAAAATTCCTGAAAATAACTGAGCAGCAAACCCCTGCCCATTTCTTTTTCTGGTTTTTGAACAACTCACATACTGAAATGACTATTCCTGGCATGCCTGATTTAAATGTAGTCATGAGTGCATGAGGGCATTTGGGAATGATTTCTGGACTGTTAATATATAGAAGCTTTACCTCTATTTGTTTTCCTCTTCCTTTGAAAATAATTAACGGTTAACTATATCTTTGCGGACCGAAGAAAAGTTGGCTGTGGAGGACTTTACCAGAAGTCAGCCTACGTAAGATGTTAACAAAAATGCTCATTTTCAGCTTTCTTCCAGGTGGAACCGTTTGGGTATGGTACACTCAAATGCTAATTCTGGAAACTGAGGCTGACAAAAAAAAAATTGTCCCAGGATTCAAGAGATATAAATGCTCTCCTAAAACAATTAGAGTCAACAAATAAGTGCAGAAATAAAAATTTTAATACTGTTCCTAAAAGCACAAAAATATATTTTTCCTAGGCATACTTAAAATGTACATTTTTAAGTTAATTTTCAGATTAGTCTTTATGCAAATTCCGTGGTTCATATGAAATATATGTATGTGTGTACATGTCAATATAGAGATGGAATAATTTGGGGACAACTGCTAACAGATAATACATATTGTTGTATGTAATGACTGAATATTTTAATAACACTGTTGAAAAATCGTCAAAACTTTTAACATAATTGCTTGTTTTCTGTAGATTTTTTTAAATTATTATTTTGTGTGCATGGGTGTTTTGTCTGAATGTGTGTCTGAACATTTGTGGTATGTGCAGTGGCCCTGGAGGCCAGAAGAGTGTTGAATACCCTAGGACAGTTAGACAGTTGTGAGCTCCCATGTGGGTGCTGGGGATCAAATGGAAGTCCTCCGGGAAAACAGACATCATTTTTGGCTGATTCTTATAGAGCTGACTACTTAGAGACATCTACAAGGTCAGGGTTCAGCTAAATATCTATTTGTATTAAACATTTTATTTATTTAAGACAAGGTCTTAGTATATAGCCCTAATAGGTCTGCAATTCCCTATGTAGGCTGGGCTGTCTTTAAACACCTGCCTTTACACCCTGAGTATCTTACAAGCAGTGCCTCCCTCCAAGCCTGGCAATAATTTTTTTTTTTTGGTTTAACTGGATCATGTGGGGGTATGTGCATATGACTGCAGTAGCCCATGGAAGCCAGAAGATGGCATCAGATCTCCTGAAGTTGGACTGTGAGAAGCCTGCCTTGGTGCTGGGAGCTGAACACCAGTTCCACAAAAGCAGTACATTCTCCTAACAGCAGAACTATATCTCCAGCTTTATGTTAAAATACTTTATGGGTTTATTTAGGTTTTTTATTTTTATTTTTTTTTGAGATGGAGTTTCTCTGTGTAGCCCTGGCTGTCCTGGAACTTGCTCTGTAGACCAGGCCAGAGATCCACCTATCCCTACCTCCCAGGTGCTGGGATTAAAGGTGTTTGCTACCACCACCAGCTGTATAAAGCACTTCTAAGCAGTGCTGCTAGCTATTGTGTTTGGGTTTTTTTTTTTTGTTTGTTTTTCGGGACAGGGTTTCTCTGTAGCTTTGGAGCCTGCCCTGGAACTTGCTCTTGTAGACCAGGCTGGACTCGAATTCACAGAGATCCGCCTCCCTCTGCCTCCAAGTGCTGGAATTAAAGGCATGCGCCACCACTACCCGGCTTGCGTTTGTGTATTTATTGTACAAGTCTCTTAAAATGCAAAGCTTAGCAGAATATCTTACCAAGCTGGTGTCTTTCAAACTAGAAAGTTAGTACCAAACTCAGTGGTGCTAACGTTCCCCAGGTCTGTTAATGTGTTCTTAATTATATTATGACTGTTCTCTAAACAAAGATAACTAGACATGTTCCAACACCATGCACTCCGAACTCTACCTAGTAACTTTAAAGACATTAGGCATTTGCCATCTAATGAGCACATCAGTAAAGCAAAACTTAAATTTTCAAAAGTTTTCTTTTAATGTTTGCTCTTGTTGATTGTTTTTGTAAATCTTTATAAATTCTGTCTGTTAACATTCTATAAAGATTTAACTTCTAACAAAAAACCCTGAGCAATGCTTTTCTTTAAATTTAAATATACATTTATTTGCATGTGTACTCATACGTTCACAAAGCCAGGTCAGAAGACAACTTGCAGGAATTTGTCCTCTCCTACCAAATGGTTTCTAGAATTGAACTTCAGCTCTTAGGCTTGGTGGCAAGCACCCTTACCTTATAAGCCATCTCACTGGCCCCTTAAGAAAATTTTTTTTTATTGCTGGGTAGTGGTGGTTCACACCTTTAATCCCAGCACTTGGGAGGCAGAGGCAGGTGGATCTGAGTTTGAGGCCAGCCTGGTCTATAGAGTGAGTTTCAGGACACCAGGGCTACACAGAGAAATCCTATCTCAAAAATGAAAGCAAAAACAGAAAAAAAAATTTATTGCATGTACTATGTGTGTATGTATACCTTGACTACGTATGGAAGTTAGAGGAGGCAGTTCTCTCTACCTAACATGTAGGGTCCAGGAACTGAACTCAAGTTGCCAGGCTTGGCAACAAGTGCCTTTAGCTACTGAACCATCTCACTAGTTCATGAGTGACATTTTTTTTTAAATTTATTTATTATGTATACAATATTCTGTCTGTGTGTATGCCTACTGGCCAGAANGGAAGAGCAGGCAATGCTCTTAACCTCTGAGCCATCTCTCCAGCCCCCATGAGTGACATTTTTGAGATGACAGAACACTGCCTACAGAACACAAAGAATTAAAGTAGAAGAATGAACTCCGAGACAACCCAAGAGCCACTCCTTCTAAACCTCTTAGTTGTTTAAAATCAGACATGAAGAATTTTATTGGCACTAACGTATACTAACGTGGTATATTATTTGTGTTTTAATAAAGCATACCTGAAGATGAGAGGGCAAAACAGCCACACTAGTCGGTCATACAGGCCAGTGAAAGGTGGCACACACCTTTAATTCCAGGACTCAAGAGACAGAGGCAGATGAATCTCTGTGAGTTCAAGGCCACCCTGAGCTACACAAGATTGAATCTGTCTAAAAGAGATGATCCCAGCACTTGGGTCATATGCCTTGAATCCCAGCACTAGAGAGGTGGAGCGATATGGCTGGGTGGGAGAGAGGACTATAAAGCGAAAGAGAGAGGAACTCAGTGGTGTGTGGAGTCTGAGAGTTCATGGAGACAGGATCTTGCCCTTTCGGTCTGAAGATTTGATAGAGGTAAAAGGTCTCTCTAGAGGTTGGCTGCTTTGCTTTTCCAATCTTCAGATTGAACCCTAATATCTATCTCTGGGTTTTTATTATTCGTGCTACACTAATGCCTTGACATTGATCACTTACTCCTTGCCTGACAATATGGAATCAGATCAGACCAAGCAGGAGAGATCTCACCCTTCAATGAGGGGCAGCTGAGTTAAAACCACCAGATGTTTAAGCAGTGGTGTTTTCAGAGAAAAGGTGGTAAAGTTGTCAAAGTAAAACTAGCACCTGCTGAGCATGACAGTGCTTGTCTATGATCTCAGCACTGTGGAGGCTGTGTAGCAGATCTCAAGTTTGAAATCAGCCTAGGCCCCCTACAGAGATTATTTCAAAGCCAACAACAAAAGGAACTACTTCTAAAAGTAACCAACGACAAGTTATGGGAAACTGGGCATGGTGGGGGCATGCCTTTAAACCCAGCACTTGGGAGGTAGAGGCAGGTGGAGTTCCAGGCTAGCAAGGGCTACACAGTGAAGTCCTGCCCCTTCCCCACCAAAAAAAAGTTGTTTTGGAAAATGGTTCAAACACAGGGTTACCTGACACCCTAACTGTGGATCCTACTTATACTTTGTTTATATCTGTTTCAGACAGGCATATTTCACCATGAGATTGAGGAATGAAAACAAAGAGTAAGGAAATGTAGCTGACAGGAATGAAGACACTCTAAAGACAGTTGTGGCCCTCCTTTTGGCTATCAAACTATTCAAACAATAGTTGGTACCCAAGAGCACTGAGACAGGCTCTTCTAAATATGTATGGGATGGATAGTGCTTTATCCTTTTAAAAATTTGTATTTTTAACACACACATATATATATGTTAATATATACTTAACATATTTTAACGTGTCTACATGTGTATGTATGTGTAGGATTAAGATGGGCGTGGGGTGGTGGTGGCACACGCCTTTAATCCCAGCACGTGGGAGGCAGAGGCACGCAGATCTCTGGGAATCTGAGGCCAGCCTGGTCTACAGTGAGTTTCAGGACAGTCAGAGCTATACAAGAGAGACCCTGTCTCAAGGAAAGTGAGAGAGGGAGAGGGAGAGAGATTATATCATTTCCTGCCTTCCCTTTCCTTCTTCAAATCCCTCCCCCATTACACAAATCCCCTGCACACTCTCATTCAAATTCATGTCCTTTTTCTTTCCTTTCTTAAAAGTTGTCAGTGATTGACTATTTTATGTGTATCTGTGTTTTGCCTTCATATGTGTCTGTGCACCACATGTATGCCTGGTACCCATGAAGGCAAGAAGAAAGCATTAGATACACTGGGACTAATTACAGATGGCTATGTGGGTCCTAGGAATCAAACCCAGAAACTCTGCAACAGCAGCCAGTGATCTTAACCTTTGATCCATCTCTCCAGCCCCATGGCCTGTTTCTTTAATTGGTGTGTGTGTGTGTGTGTGTGTGTGTGAGTGTGTGCGTGTGTGTGTGTTCTTAAATACATCAATACAACCTGTTCAGTGTATATATGTTACCTGTATATGTATGTTTTAAGAGCTGACCATTGGTATTAGATAACCAATTGGTGCACTCTTCCCTAGGGAAGATTATTTATCCATTTCTCAGTAGTCCTTAATTTTCTGTAATTCTTTGTCTGCAATTGAGAGCCTTTCCCCTCCCACATTAGCATCAGCCTGTCTACTGGTGGTATCCTTGTTCAGATCATGACTGCTGTACCTTGAATAGTCTGTTCCTCTGACACTCATGTTGGAATCTAGTCCTCATTATGTTTAGGTGGTACCTGAGAGGTAATGAGGGTCCTGCACTCATGAATGACTTAATATATTCATGTAACTAATGGATTAATGGGTTATCTACAGCTGTCTGCTATAAGAGACAATTTTGGCTATGTCTCTATGGTGTCATGCTCTATGTGACTCTGCCAGCAGAAAGCCATCACCAGACTTGAAGTAGAGCTTGGCACCAAAACAAACCCCTTGCTAGCATGGTGAAATATACGTATATCCCAGTTACTAGGAAACTGAAGGAGGATCACTAAATATGGCAATATTTTGTTTGTGCACTAACAAAGAAAGTTTGCCTAAAGATCAGAGAACAGGGCCGGCCATTAGTTAACCACAGAGGTCTGGAAAAGGTCTGTACAGACAGACAGTGATTGATGTAGCTAAATGAAGAGAAGAATATAAGGTGGGAGGAGATAAGAGCTCAGCCCTTTTATGGCTGAGGAGTTAGCAAGGTTAAGAGTTGGTTGTGGCTTGTTCCTTGCTCTCTTTGGTCTTTCAGCATTTATCCCAATATCTGGCTCTGGGTTTTTATTATTAAGACCAATTAGAACTCGCGCGACAATTGGCATCCAACTTTACGGCATGAATTCATTACAAAGCCACTTGTCTGTGGCTTTACAGCCACTGGCACACACCAGAGCTACACACAGGGGCTCCAGCCAGAGTAACCATTGGCTAGGTTTTCTCTCCCCCCCCAATGAGTTTGGATTTTACTGTTGTAGCTTCTTTACGACAGTCTCTAGCTGCCACCCAAACTCCAGAAGCACCTGGGCTCCAAATGCCACAGGACTCACCCACCCTAAATTGGTTGGTTCTGCCTTCAGGCAGCTCCCGCCACATGTGCTTCTTCCACGTGTGTGTGTGTGTGTGTGTGTGTGTGTGTGTGTGTCCAGACAGCTGGCTCCCTCCCCCCCTCTCCTTGGGCCGCCACTCTCAGCTGTCCTCAGGCAGGCTGTTCACTGCCTGTGTTCTCAGACATGCTTTGCCTCTCACATTTCACTGACATCCTCATCAGATTTGGTGAGACAGAAGCAGGCAGATCTCTGTGAATTTAAGTCCAGACTAGTCTACAAAGCCTAGGCTGTTACACAGAGAAACCCCATCTCGAACAAAACAAAAAATAAAATAAAAATAAATAAATGACCGGGCATGTGTGGAGTTTGAAAAAGAATGGCCCCCATAGGCTCATGATGCATCATGTGCAGGCAGTGTCCTGAAAGTCAGAAGATGGCATCAGGTCTCCAGGACTGGAGCTGCAGATGCTTGTGAGCTCATGTGTGGCTGCTGGGGACTGAACTCAAGTCCTCCGGAAGAGCAGAGTTTTAGTTTTTGTCATCTTCTTAAGAAAAAAAACATCTTTTTTGTTTTTCATGCTGCTTTAGTCTTAAGGGGGAAAAAGCATATTACTTTGGTTTTTGCTGCACCAGACTCCTGTGGCTCGCCACCATGTCACACATTTGTGAACAAGAATCTTGGCTTTGTCACCATCCCAAGACTGTGGAGGTGACACTTTGGTTTTGAAAGTTCCCATGAGGATGGCATTCAGAGCCAGCATCTATTTCATAGTACTCATTTTATTCTCCAGTAAATAAAAACCAGTTTAAAATGAAACTCAGGGCTGGGAAAATGACTCAGTGAATAAGAGCACTTGCTACCAAAATATGGGGGAAGGGCTGAGTTTGAATCCTCAGAACCTATGTAAAAAGCCAAGTATGGCTATACACATCCCTGTAACCTCAGAACTATAAAGGGTAGAAACAAGAGAATGGCTGAGCCTCGCTGTCCATCAGGTTGCATAAGAGACCCTATCTTAAAGTAATACTGTAGAGTTACAGCAGAACATCTGACATCCTCCTCTGGCCTCTATGCACAAACGCAAGCACTTACACATACAAGTATTCTCATTTTCTCTCTGTCTCTCTCTTACCCCTCCCCCAGTAAGGCATACACATAAAGTTAGATCATCAATGACAAAGATTCCTTCCAGAATAGATCTAGTCCTTTAGCCCTTTTTAGCTCAAGAGCCACCCTCTGGCCCAGGACCAGTCATTTGACGAGGAAAATAATCGGGCAATGGTGGCACACGCCTTTAATCCCAGCACTTGGGAGGGAGAGACAGGAGGATCTCAGCAAGTTCTAGACCAGCCTGGTCTACAGAGCAAGTTCCAGGACAAGCTCCAAAGCTACTCAGAGAAACCGTCTTGAAAAGAAAAAAAAAGGCAAATATTGCTGCACTTGAGCAGGGTACTTGTATAGATGGAAAAAGTAGAAAGAACACACTCATAAATATCAATTTTCTGGTATTTTGTATTGTCAGTTTCAAATACAAAAATTTATTTAGCCAGGTGTGGAGGTGCCCACCTTTAATGGGGGGTGAGGAGTGGGAGGGACTGAGTTCGAGGCTAGCCTGGTCTACAGAGCTACACAGAGAAACCCTGTCTTGGAAAAACAAAACAAAGCAAAAAAAATCCTCCTAAATTTTAAAGCTGTTGGTTCAAAGGATCCTTTCCATAGTTGAGACAGCATAGTATAACTGTCTCAATTTAAGACATATGCTCTGATTCAGGAGAAAACGTTCCTTTCTATTTAAAGCTTTGCTATGCATACGTGCCCAATGAGGATGACACTCTCCCTTGCAGTGGGGATCACTCTGATTTCCAAGCACAACCACCCACGTCCATTCAGTCAACTCAGATGCTTTGACTACCTGATGATATACCCAATATGAGCAAGCATTAACTTTTCCTTTTCACATTCCAATTGTAACATATTAAATGAAACCATTTTAAAATACCACTTCTCAACAGTAGCGTTCTGGCAAAACTCCAAATACAGAAGAGTGCCCTTTATGGTTAAGGCTCTCATATAGGTCAAACAAACCTACAGAAGGGAATGTAGAAGTTCTTACCAGAATAACATCCTTCCATCTAGCACCCCATACTAGGATTAGACTTAAAGACCATGCTCCCCAAATAAAAAGCACACAGAAAATCTTCAGCTACAAGAACTTTTCAGGGCAAGACTAGAACCCACAAGGAAGGCTTGCTACACTTAAGGCTGTGTTGACAACTACACAAATATGCTGCACTGATTAGAAGTGATGAAGTGGGCAGACTGTGATCAAAGTTGGACTCCTTCCTGTGGGTTGACTACTGATGTGGGATGTCCTTCTGTATATGTGTTGCTTTATTGGTTGAAGGCTAAAGCTGTTTTGGCCAATGGCTGAGCAGAGTAAAGCCAGGCAGGAAACCCAAACAGTAGGTGGAGTCAAGGAGTTGCCATGTAGCTGTTGAAGGAGAAAGATGCCATGCCAGCACAGAACTTTACCTGGTAAGCCACAGCCTTGTGGCAATAGACAGAGTAATAGAAATGGGTTAATTTAAGATGTAAGAGTTAGTTAATAAGAAGCCTGAGCTAATAGGCCAAACAGTGTTGTAATTAATATAGTTTTGTGTGATTATTTGGGTCTGGGTGGTAGGAAAACAAAAGACCAGTCTCCACTTACAAAACAGCATGCCAACTTCGGGCATCTACATCCACATAAAACCTAAGAGGGCTTGGGAAGGACTTCTAGAGAACACAGTTAAGCATGGCTTCTTGGTAGCAGCATTTTCTTGGGTGGACTCCGTTTGCCAGAGGCAAGCAGAGGTGTGACTCCTTTAAGAGACGTCTTCCTGACTCAGCTTTAGCAGTAAAAATTGAGCAGCTTCATTAAGAGCTGGCTTCCTAGTTCGTGCTGGTAGCACAAAACTCTGGCTCTTTCAGGAGGTCCTGCATTTAAATGGAGTTTGTGAGCAGCTTGCTACTAATTGCTTAATGGTGACATAGACCAGCTGCATCCCTGGAGCTGGGGCAGTAAGCATGGCTCACAGAGGTGGTGAACATGCCTCCATCATGTTGGACTGGGCGGAGCAAACAGACAGGGTTGTAGAGTTGGTCCTAGCCATACCTGGTTAGCATTAAAAAAAAGCACTTCTGGTCAGAAAATGATTACATATATACAATAAAGACAGATTCAGATGAAAAAGACCTCTGAATGGGTCACAGTGTTGGATGTATGTATGTAGGCTTGGGAGTGAGAAGGAAAAAAATAAGAGTGTTATAAAGAGAGCAAATGGTTTGTAAAAATAAAGTCATTAAAGAGACAGTAAAAGTAATATAAAAAGAATACAGTAATAGATTAAAGAAGTAAAGAAAAATAAGTCACATAAAGATGGAATATACACAGAAAGTATTATGTATACTTTTGTGCTTTCTTTGAATTTTTTGACAACAAAGAGATATTTGGTACATAAAGGTATCTGGAATTCAAAATTTGGGTCTAAGGATAAGTTGCTTTAGAAAAAGAGGTTCTGCTTTTGTTTCCACAGAAGATGAGCACCTATGGATTCCTTCCAGGCTAATGTGGTTTGACGGAACAAGACCCCCAGAAAGGTCTCTGTGAATCCTAAAAATGCTTCCAACAAACAGTTGGAAGCAGTTTGGAGAAAACAACACCCAAATTCCCAAAATGATTGTTTATAAATGTTTGTTTTCATTTAAAGGGAAATATGATATAGAGATGAATACTTTATATTGGTATGGATTTTGATTATTGATAAAGATTTAATGTTGATTTTGTTGTACTGTGTATAAGTACTCCTGTTCTTGGGTTTTTTATTCTCTTTTTTATTGATTTTATTGAGCTATACACTTTTCTCTGCTTCCCTCCCTTCCTCTCCCTTCCCCTTCAACCCTCTCCCATGGTCCCCATGCTCCCA
>LOJH01018797.1:0-21564 GCA_001685095.1 Ellobius talpinus | reverse complement strand
CTTGTCTCCCTTTCGGACATAGACTAAGATGCTTAGTGAAGCAGCTGGAGAAAGGCGACGTCAACGTTGTTGACCTAAAGAAGAATATTGAATATGCGGCATCCGTGCTGGAAGCAGTTTATATCGATGAGACAAGGTGAGTCTTAGCCCCCTGAATTCATCTTCATTGCTCCTCTCCCGTCTTCTTCTCCGTTTTTGATCCTCCTATATTACAAACAAAATTTAGCGATTTTTTTGTATGAAACAAAAGTCAAAAATCTTATTCAAATTTAGAGTTTATTTTCATATAGCTAGTTAACTGGAATATTATTCTTTAAAAAACATTGTACTTTAGTCTAAACACTTGAATATAATGAAATAGTCAAACAGTAAATTTATTAACAAAATAATTAAATTTCTTGCTCCTTCAGCTTCACTGTCCTTAGACTTTTAAATACCAAGAGAGACTAGTTTTTACTAATATAAGAATTTCTCCTATTATCTCATATTTCAATATTATGAGAAAATGGGTGTGATACCCATTAGATAGATTCATCAGAGCCTGAATGGAGGGCTTACAAGGTTTAATCAAGCATCCCTTGCCCTAAGCCTGGCTTCGCAGTTGGCAGTTGAAGGAGGTTTGGAGAGGGAGATTTATTTGAAGAGGGTTGTCAACACAGTACTGTGACTCTTAGCCCAATCCCTTCTCCCTCACAGGTGTTTGTAAACTCAAGGGACTGGAGCGGTTTCTTCTGGCACTCAGCAAACACTGAGGCAGGTTCTCGACTTTCCCACTGGGAAATAAAAGTATTGCGGGGAAAAGAGATGAGCCTCTGAGCTCAGGGCTGAGAGACTGTGCACATCCAGAGGTCTGATCAAAGACAAAAGGGACAAGGAGGAGGTTTCCTGGTGTATCAAAGAGCATTAATGGTAGATGGAGAAAGAAAGGATGCTGAGGTGACTTCTCATGTGGCAGTCAGGGCTGGAACCCCATCAGTTCAATAACAATTTCTGAGAAAATAAGGTTCAAGGCATACTCTTGAATTATCTCTGAAGGACTCAGAAGAGGTCCATGATAGGCTAAAAATTCCGGACTGTGGGAATTTATTATGTGGATTGCAGTAACATCAACAATCCATTAAGATCCCGGCCCTATAACTCTTCACCTATCCAACTTCATCATTAAACTACCAGTGCCAGGAGAGTGTGCAGAAGACACAAGTGTGTGCCTTCAGGCCCTGCCCCCTCTGTTCATGTTCACCTAAGCCAGACCTGATTTGGGTGACAGTGAGAACTGTTAACTATGGGATGGGAGATTTTTCCTCTGTGTACTGATTTCACACACACTGTTATCTAACAGGTAATACATTCATATTGTTATCCACGGTCAGGGTCTGGCTTAGGTGCTTTTAGATTCTTGGTCTCTTATTCAAAGAACTGAATTAAAGGTTGGTGCTTGCCTGTTACAGTATGACTCAGAAGCCAAGCATGTGAGGAAATGATTCATCAGAGTCTTGCCTCCACCTTCAGTCCTGTGTTCTCAGTCCCGCCCTGAATGTCATGTATTTTTCCAGTGATCTATTGAAGTATTTTATTTTGTATTTTTTCTCTCTTCCTTTCCTGGATCTTAGGTTCAAACACACATACTATTTTATTTTACTTGTTTCACAAACCAAGAACTTTTTGTGGGTCTGGAATCACGTTTTGAACTTTTATATGTTCCACAATTAAAATGACTTTAATTCTGAGAGAAAGATTTGCAATCCAGTTTGGATGGCACAGGTAATTATTCTATGGTCATAAAACGCAATTCCTTAGGTTTGGAGTTATTAAGAGGTGAAAATCACAGGTTCTCTTTAACTTTACAATCTTTTCCTGAGTTGTTCGCATGGGCAAATGATGTGGGTGGTTATTCCAAGGGGACAGTCTCTGTGTGTGTGTGTGTGTGTGTGTGTGTGTGTGTGTGTGTGCACTAAATGCCAAAGGGGCTGCTAGCGTTTCTTCAGACTTTCTCTTTTAGGTGTATTTACTTATTGTTCACAAGTTTGTTGAGCTTAGCAGGTCTAAGGGTTCTGCAATCTGCTTTTGACAAGACATTGTACATTACATTTCTTTATAAAATGTAAGAACTTTGAAATGCCAACAATTCTTTGGAGGTTTCCAACATCTTGCAGCATACTGCTAATTCTTATTTGCCTAGATGTTCAAACTTTCATTTGACTGATGATGTGCTATATTTACTCATTCATAGGTAATCTCCTTCCCAGGGCAATTATGACTTCATGTTTTATTTTGCTAGCTTAGGTACCCATGATGCCTAAGTCATTTAAATATGTTACATTTATAATGTTTTTACATGTGAAAATTACTCTCTGGTAGGGAAAAATGCTCAGGACAATAATTTAACTTCCGTTGTCTTATTGGCTTCCCCTAGTAAAAAAAAAAAAAAACACACACTTCCTAATGTCACACTAATTAATTAATTTGAAAGAGCGTGTCATGTAGCTCAGCCTGGCTATAAATTCACCATATGGCTGAAAAGGAACTTGAGCTTCTCATCCTCCTGCCCCACGCTCCTGAGGTAGAAGGTTTGCATGCCCACGCCTAGTTTATGTAGTGCTAGGTGTTGAACACAAAGCTTCGTGCATGCTAGGCAAGTGCTTCACTAACTGAGCTATAGCCCAGAGCCCTTCTCCTTTGTTTAAATCCTTCCACAGCTTTATTTTCATCAGAATAATATAATTCCTCAAATTTACACCACCTCCTAAAGGGTGCTAGCTCCCCACTCTCTTACACAATACTCAGAGTGATTACTTTCTGCATTTTACTAATGGGAGCACTAAAGCTGATTTAAACATCACAGAAGCCCCATGAGATAGAAATTCTGTTATTACCATTTTGAAAATAAGGACAATGAATCACAAAAACCTTCCAGGGCTTACCCAAGAGAGTACACTGAAGAGCGAGCTAACAGCTGTAGCATTCTTGACACTAGAGTTGGGCCTATTAACTACAGTTCACACCCTCATATCTTTATTTACAGTGGACAGATGGGTATTTCCAAGGGCTGGAGCAATTGCTTAAGGTATAAGAGTACTGGCTGCCCAAGCAGGAGGGCCTGAGCGCTGCTCCCCAGCATCCATGTGAGAAAGTCAGGCATTGCTGGGTCATCTCTACCCGCAGTGCTGGGTAGGGGCTGGGACAGAGAATTTCTGGAGCTTGCTGACAGGGGAAGGTAGAGAGCTTCCGCTTTCTTATATCCTCCTCTGGCCTCTAGGTATGTGCAGACACATGCACCCACCTACACTCATGTACTCACACATACAGCACAAATGTGTGTATGCATGCGCATGCACACACACATACATACATATGTATTTTTAGAACTTTTATGGGTACTTTGACCACAGATTCTAAGATTCCATGTTATGCGGATAGCATTGCCTCCCATCTTTTCCCAGCTGTGCTTTTTTTGTCAACACACTGTTGCCTTGGACTTGGCTCCAATGGGACACTATGCCCTGGAGAACATCAAATGCTGTACATTGGTATTTTGTCTTCCCTGGAAAGCCAACGCTTATGCACTTGCCTTCATGCCAGCTGTTAGAGCTAAGACCACCCCTCAAGGATCTTTGAATTTTGTGCCAGAAACGTGTACTTAAGGCATTTTGAGCAAAACCGTACAACACGGATTGATTTCTTATATATTTTGTAAGGCATGAAGCGTGGCGCTGAGGATCGCTCTGAAATGTGTTTGCAGTTATCAACATATTATTTGCCTTAAGAATTCTAGTAAAACAGACTGAACAAAATAAGGAAGAGTCAGGCAGAATTTAGTTGCACGTTAGTTTATATTTTAAGATCTCCTGGCTTATGAAAGTTTGAATTTGGAAATGCTTTCTTGAAAGAAAATGGTTCTGTGAATGATTCATAGAGATGCTGAAAATTGGCTAGTCTGGGGGAAAGGTTATCACAGGGCAAAATAGGAACTGTTAGTTAACCAGTACACACAATCACACGTGTACACACATACACACACACACTTCTTCCTACTAAAGATGACTGACTACAGGGTTTCAGTTAAAACAAATCAAGACAAAAATCTCTCTGTAAAAACGATTTTGGTTAGAAAAATAAAATTTCTGATAGAAATAGAAATATGACTTTTATGGAGATTATTGTACAATCCCACAGTGGGTATGATCATTTGTTAGGTTTTGTAAAAGACATTTTCATATGTAAATGCCAAAATTTATGAGTCTTTCAGATGTGTCTCTGGAGGCTATTATTTTTCAGTGATGCACACTTGTAATCCATGTGATCTAAAAAGAATCCACGTGTCCTTATTTGAATTGTAACACAGCCAAGCCAAGTAGCCTCCTTGACCTCATGAATAATAGGGTGTGCAGCTGCCTTTTGAGGTATACTTTCAAAGATGGATATTGTGCTTGCTAGTATCCCCAAAACATCAGTTGCTCTTTCATTTTAGTTCATATGAGCCAAACTTTATGATTATCCTGAGTAGAATTCAGACTCTGGACTTAAAAAGAGCAAGGCATTCAAAGTCAGGATCCTCCATTCAAAACTGAAATAAAATGACTTAATGTAGAGTGTTTAGCTGTATCCTTTATGAAATGCAGAGGGGGGTTGACATGAGGATTAAATGTGACATAATTGTCTGGCAGAGTAAAAATTGGATTGTAGCCATTGTTTTTATTATGTGTGTGAAATACAATACACTTTGTATACTTGGTACATAATGTATTAAGATATGGGATTTAAACTTCCTAAAGAAAATATCAAATAATTACCTGAAAGCACTTTGGAGTCTTTGAGAAAATGAAGACAGCTGGGGAATAACAGAGATGTACAAAGTGATGGAAGGGGACATGAAGGCAGTTATCCAGCGGTTGGCACATCCTCACTTGGCAAGCAAGTCTAACTAAGCCTATGAGTTCTTATCTTGGGATAAGTCATACCAGACCGAGACTGCACTGATGCCAGCCAATACTCCAAAAAGTTGCACTGGCAGACACCGAGTGATAGTCAAAGCACCGGGGAGGGTAAGAGCCGTGAAACCACTGAGTGCAGGATTTACCCACGAACTTCCTCTGACCTATCAGATAGTGGCTGAAGACGGTAAGGCATTATCACGCGTACTGGTCATCAGAATCGGGAGTGTCACTGATGGACAGCTGGTGATTATAGTGAAGACAGAATGGGGAAGACAGAGGTGATCTCCGAGGCTGAGTCGCTCCCCAAAGGAAGGTTGAGTGTTACAGAGACTGAAAAATGAGAAACAACCTTCAAGTAGCAGCAGCAACTTGTAAGTAGAGGGAGTAAGAATGTGTAGTAAGAATTTAGAGTCTGACTTCAAGCCATTCATGATCAGACTGTCACTTTTTCTAATGAGCCTGCTCTCTGGCATAGCTCTCTGACCACACTTCAAGATAGACCTTCTAAGAAGAGATTGTGAGGATCGAAAGCATTAAGAATATGCTCAATATATGGACCCTGAATTGTGACATAGAATGCCAATTAGAGAAGTGAACTGGGGAGCTCGAACCCAGAGATTCTGATTGTCTTAGTCATTAATAGTTGGAATTCATTTACTATTTGGATGTCTTCCCCATCTTCAAGATTTGGATGATAATATCTACTTATCCCATCAATATGTCTTCTCACTTTGCTCTATAACTAGTGCTGACTTCCACCTGCTTATTCCTACAGGCCACTATTTTTCTCTCAGGTCCAACTAAATATAGGCAGGCTTCTAAGCATGAGCTGAATCCTGCCTCCAGTTCTTCATGAAGCTCAAATTAGCAGGAAGTGCTGTTAAGATCTTGCTAGTGGGTGCTTTGAGAACTGAGAGCTCCAGGCCTTTCCCAGAGGGCCTGGTGCATCCTCATCCTCTCAGTCCGTGTATCCGCCTGACAGGAACCAGTTCGCCCTGCCATACGGCAACTTTTCAACATCTTTTCCTACTTGGAATTCAGAATCTCAAGTCCAAGGTCACCATAAGGGAACCCAAGAAGATTGATGTGGAGTTGGACTTTTTAACATTCAAGGATTAACATCTTGGCCAGAATAATACAATCAAAATCCATGTATACAAAAATAATAGGGTAAAGAAATCAGCATTACTACATCAGCTTTTACAAAGACAACCTTGTCCATGACTATGCAAAGAAGTTGTCTTGCCCTGTCCCATTGTTCAGTCTTCTGTATGGCAGACTAGAATCTTTTCTTCAATGCAACTAAATGCCCTCTTCAAAAGATTTTTCAATAAAACAAAGGAACAGTCGCACAGAAGTTAAAATTAAGTCTCTGTAAAAGATACAATTTGTTTTAAAAACTTTTTAAATGTCAGGTTATCTCCCTTCCAAACCCTGAGGTTTTTTAAACTCTTGGTTCCAGTATTACATTAGTGATCTCAGCCAAGGGTGAGGATGGACACTTGGGAGAAGTGTGTAAGGAGTGGAAAGGTGGGTGAAGATTTTTAAAGAGCTATGAAAATCAGAGAGAAAAACCTACAGAAGGAAGGACTAGAAGTAGGACACAGACACAGGCCACATAGCAGACGAATGGGGACTGGAGGGGTAGCATGGCCTGGGGTCCTGCGCTGGGAAATCCAATGTCTCCGGGAGAATCTGAATGAGTTTGGAAATTTATAATGCCTCTGAAGCACAGTTTCAACAAAGGGAATAAGCAGCCAGCTACCTTATGATACCCATGCAGAGTTCATAGGGAGAGGCTTTTGAAGAAATGACTAAGTTTGTGTTTCCAGAGTTTGCTAGTGTGGATAAAACAGTAGAAAGAGAACAAACTATTAATGGCACCACATGCTTGCGGAAGTTAGCTGGAGCTAACTGCATAGCCAGGAGTCCTTCGGTGAATGTCTGTGAGCTGCACTGTTGAACTGGAAAGCCCAGTTACAACTGGACTCAACTGCTCATCTAGGGTGGGTAAGGGTTTACAGTAATCATGGTCAAAGTGTGGACAGTGAATCACACAGTCATCGGACCATGGTGATGGGGAGAGAAAACTCTCTGTAATCATCACTTTGATGTTGACTCTGTGTGTTCCTGTCACATTTAGAGCAGAGAAAGGGAAGGAAAGTGGAGAATTGAGGTATAAACACCTTTGAGGATGTGTCAGTTGTGAGTGACCTAAACTCAACCAATCCTCTTAAACAAAACGGTTGATTTACTAGCTCCCACTACCCAAAGCACTGACTGCCAGGGCTGCCTATAAAATTGGTTGACTCAGGGTACAGATGATGTCATCAGATCAGCCTCTCTGTTCTGCTTGTTCTGATGCTGTGAATTGTGGCAAGACATTACTAGTATTTCCAAGTTCCAAACTCTTTTCAAACGGCCAAACCTAGAAGGAAAAGAAAGATTTTCTTTGCCACAGAATCTCACGAGCACATTCTTATGCATGATTGCTTTGAGTGGGGCAACAAGTTGATCATCAAACAGCCAAGTGTCTAGGGGAACTGGAGGCATAGGCTCATGTGTCATACATCCCAGGAGAAGGTATGAGGTCGACGCTCTTTAAGTCACTTGTCAAGATATTAAGAATGGAGAGAGCGTATTCTTAAAATCCACTAACTCCATCTTGTTAGCTGTGTAATAAACACAAAAATGCTTCTGTTCGTTCTATCAGCAGAGAGGACCTGGATGAGGGTGTAGGTAGGATCTTGAGAATAGCCTTTGGCTGGAAGTTCAGCTATTATTCTATTTTCCTGGTTTCTCTCCTCCTAGTGATTAGGGAAAGTTTTTTTTTCCCTTCATCCTCAACCACTGCTTTTCTCACACAGAAGATGAGTTCTCAGTTCCTTTCTGCTGTGAAATTCTGTGACCATTTGTCCCCACCTGTCCTTACAGAGACCTGCTCCTGACTAGCCTACCCCAACCCTGGACGGCAGGAGGGGGCAAGAAATCAGTTGTTTGCTTAGGGAGGAAGAACTTGGAAAGGCGACTTTTGCTTTGGTTAGTTTCACTAGCAGGGAACCCTGAGAAAATGTGTTCAGATGAACTGTGTATGCCGGAGAGCAGGAAAACATCAAAAGCAAGTGACAAGCTGTTCATGAACTCTAGTGTAAGCTAGAGGAGGGGTGGCCGTGTGGAGCGCTGTGTTTGTAGGCTGGACTCACCTCGCACATGGGTGTGAAAACCATGCTGGGAAAAAGTCACACCAATTTTGTTTGATCTTTATATTTACTCACCATCTGTGTGGTTTGTTACTTTCTATAAATCCTTAGAAACAGTCCCACTAATGTGAAGGGAAAAATAACCCAAAAAACCCACAAAACAACAGCAAAAAAACCCACTAGTTGTTCTTAGAAATGACTGACAAAATCTCCACATATTAAGTAAGATTTCACAATTATGACATTTAAAATAAATTTTTAGATTTGAAAAATGTGTTCCTTTAAACCCGTACTTTTCTAATGACACACATGATGATCATTTGACAATTATATCTCAGACAACTGATCATGCAGTTTGCAGATATCGCTGCATGTTATGGCATGAAATTCTCAGTCATGTGAGCTACACTATTAGCTTTTAGGAGAAGTTAATAAATTTGAAATATAAAGCAATCAACTTAATTCTATTCATATTTAAATAGAATATACTCCAAAATTTGTTCCTAAATTATATACCATATCCCTTTTCAGGGACCAATCAGCCCAAGAGTTAGAGAGGCTGAATCCTTATTGACTTAAATCGATGGCCAGTTCCCAGTTTCCAGTTCCCAGTCCCCAGTTCCCAGTCCCCAGTTTCCAGTTCCCAGTTCCCAGTTCCCAGTCCCCAGTTCCCAGTTCCCAGTTCCCAGTTTCCTAGTCACTGTTTTTAGACATCAGTATGTGATATCCTTCTACCTAAATGGAATTATATAAAGATTGATAATATGGCTGGCAAAAGTATGAGGAGTGTGATTCTTTTTAGTGTTTTTTTTTATTGTGTGTGTGTGTGTGTGTGTGTGTAAATTAGAGGCCTGGTTGAGTATCTTCCTCAATCACTCTCTCGCCCATTTGACTAGATTGTATGACTGGAAAGCTCCAGAGACCGTCCTGTCTTCTTATCCCCAGGGCTGGGATTGCAGGAGCACACTACCCTACCTGGTTTTTATGTGGGATTGGAACTCAGACCCTCATCCTTGTCTGACAAGCCCTGTGTAGAGACGCTTCTCTAGCATGAATATCCCCAGAAATCTATCTTGCCACAAGAATAAAGCTACCCTTAACATTAGAATTGGTTCTAAAAAAAAAAAAAGATGAAGGGAATCTGAGTTTTTGCTGATACTGAGAACCTTCTCACTTTCAAATGTTGTTTTTAATGTGTTGAATAGAAGTGCACGGCTTCCCTGTGTCCTCTTCCTTCCCTGGCCCTGCTGATGTCCTTTACCACTCTCAAGTTGATTGCCTCTTTTCATTATTTTTATTGGGTTTCATGTATGAGTGTTTTGTCAGCATGTATACCTGTGTATTATTTGCTTGAGTGGTGCCCATGGTGGCCAAAAGAAGGCATTAGAGTCCTCAGAGCTGGTGATACAAATGGCTATGAACTGCCCTGTGGGTGCTGGGAATCAATGCCAGATCTTCTGGAAGAGCAGTCAGTGTTCTCAACAGTTCAGTCATAACCCCAGCCCTCACCTGCTGATTTTAACAATCCTTCACCTACCTTTAGTTTTAATGTTAGTGAAAATGATATATTTCCTTTGTATTTAAGCTACTATACCTCAAATTTGGTGTCATTTGTCATTGAAAGCATCCTTCTGGACACATAAGGCAGCTCCATTCTGAACTTATGCTCCTAATCCTAATCATCCCACTAGGATCTCCACATATCCTTACCATGATTTCTAAGCAATAATATCTGCTTTCTAAGTTAGATCCTTATATTTAGCAAACCGTGAATCCTGTAAGCGACAATAACCACTAGCCTGGCAAGATACACTCACACAGGACTGGCATGAATATCATGGAAATAATGAAAAACTTTCTCGTTGGTTATAAGACCCCTCCACACACAAGACAGAGCTCATCCATGCAGCTGTTATTTGGACCAAACCCTGCAACTGGCTAGGTCATGGACCCCAGGGAGAACCCGTCACTATTGCTCTGCTGAATGGACACAGTCTCAAACCATTTCCTAGGTTCTTATCTTGTAGTCAGTCCTCAGCAGAGGACCTTCTTTTTGCAGTAGATGGTGATGAATACAGAGACCCATAACCGCTCAACAGAGAATGAGGAACTGTGGAGTGCTCAGATCTGACTGGGACATTTAAGTCATACCCCCTCACTCCAAAACTCAGGACTCATTTCATAAAAAAAGTACAAAGATTGTAAGAGCCAGAGGTAGTGGATTTCTACAGCCAAACAGTATTGTTGGGCATGGCAGGACCTATGCCCACATGAACTCACGTTGTCTCTGAATGCATACACAAGGCCTAGCCAACCTAAATCCAACATGGATAAACAAAGTCCAAATCCTAGCTGAAAGGCAGTCAACAACTGATGGCTGCTGAGTCATGCAGAATCAGTTTTCTTCAGGTATGTGATCCCTGAGAGGCTACCCACGCTCCAGTAGATGGTTCTGCAATGCGCATATGGGCAGCCCTCTGTGGATTTGATGGGTTTAATGCATGAAGGCAGGAAAGAAAGGAAGTGTAGGGGTAGGGGAAGAATTGGAGGGAAGGGAATGGGGGGAGCCAAATAAGCAGTAAATCTGTCTTCCTATTTCCCCTCCTTGCCTCAGCCTGTTACTGTCTGTTCTGCTTCTTCATCTGCTGTTTTTCCTATTCTAATAGGTAAATTTTTAAAATATATAAAAATTATTTTTGAGACCTTCCTCCACTGCCTTTTCATAGCCTTTGGAATGTGTATGTATATGCATGTAATATATATATGTATATAAATATGTATATACACATACGGGTACATGTAAACATATGGAATATGTGGGGGTGTATGCATATGTAATAAATGTGTATATACATATATATGTGCACACACACATATATGTATATGCTCTCCTAAGTCTTCATATTATGTGTGTTTCAAATGCTTGTGACACCGTGATGCCAGTCCTTTTCCTATGTGTTAATAAGAGGAAATCTGTATAGGCTTAATCCACACAGGCATGTAGCTAACTGGGGCTCCCCAAGAGCTTACTGTGAGACAGGTGTGGTTCTATTCAACTTTCCCTCCGTTTCTCCCCTCCATCCTCAGTGGCACCAGTAGCCACGATGCTCTTCCCATCTCTGTTGTTCTGAGCGGGAACTGAGATTCACATAGGTGAGGCCTTTTTCCAGCTACACAGGTCCTAGGTGATGCAGCAGAGGAGGCTTAGTAATCAAAAACTTGGCAATTAGCGGAGAGTTAAGCTTTGTGCCTAATGGAATGTATTCAAGGATGTGTTTTGAGCCAAGATTTCCTAATGGGACGCCAAGAGTCCTCGGAGAGGCCTGGGCAGTATTCTGCTCATTTGATCCTCTCCCAGTTTTGTCCCCAACACACTCCAAAAATAAAATCTTTATCCCCGATCTTCAAGAAACTGGATTCCATCTCAGAGCCTTACTGGAACATGCCTGGGCCCTTCCTGCCTGTCCCAGAGGGCAGGACCTCCCTACATATGGACATCCACTTCCCTGGGTGAATACAAAGGAGCTGCCAAATCCTTCTTAAGCCTTAGCTTCGGGAAGGCCACCTCTGACTTCCACATTATCCTTAGCCAACCTTCTAATAGCCAAGATCTGCCTCTTGGGAATCTGTCTCTTGAGCTAATAACAGCATGACTGCCTTCTCCACCCAAATGGTCAATCCTGTGTTCTCTCGTACACAATGGTCATATTCTCACAGTTTATAGAAAATGGGGACTGGATCTGCTTTAAACAACCACAAAACTTGAGAATGTGTGAGATTTTGTCCTTTCTGGAGCAGTATAGGGAATACATACAGGCATCCATACATGAGCATGCTTTGATAGTAGCCTGGAAGATTCATTTCATTGTGTTTAGAACTGAAGAGGTAGGTTAGTGATGACAGAAATGGAATTTCAAATACACCTGATTTCCCTCCTAGCAATGAATACATCACCTCCCAAAGTATCATAGATTTCTGCCATCTGATATTTCTCTGGAAGAGAATGCTCCATATACCAGCTTTGGAAATAAATATAAACTTTCTTCTACCAAAAATTTACCAATAAGCTAAACTCCTATATGTTTTTTTCCTTTTTAGATATTTGATAATTTTATACACACATAAAATGAGTTTTGACCAATTCTACCTCCCATTCACGTTTTCAAATTCATCTTTTCTCCCTACCGCCAGTTTTCTCTTCCAACCAAGAATTTTTTTAGATTATTTTTATCTCTAAATATCAAAGTATAGAGCAGCTGAAGAATAATGACTGCTGGTACTATTACTTAATGGGAAGGCACTCTCTAGTCTGTGCACTTTGTAAGAAAAATCATACATTCAAAATGAAGAAGATCTCAACAGTTAAAGGCTCAGATGCCAAACTCAGACACTCTGGATCTCAGAATTTGTCACAGTCACCGACTGAGCAAATCTCTTTGGGTTCTGTGCCCCTTTTGTTAGTCACTAAAATAGACAAAAGTGAAAATCTTCACCAAGGTAGTATTTTGAGTGCTGAATGAGTTAAATTTTGGCTTTTTTTCTCCTGGTTCAAAACATAAGCAATAGAGTTGACTGGAATCTCTGTGATCAGCTGGTTCTGAAATCCGAGTGAAAGACTGTTTTCATGTTCAGGGTTTCTTTGGTGTATAGGCAATTGGGAGAAAATGTTAGTCACCTAAAAGCACAGTCATGTTAATTAAATAAGCAACATTAATGGGTTCCTCTGTGAGGGAAACACGGACTAAAAAAGATGTTGTCTACGATAGACAGGTGAGGTTCTCTATCCTACCTTCCAAGCATCCTAAAAGGGTACCACATGGAAGAGGTGAATACAGCATCAGCCTCAGTTCTGTCTCCCTGAATATTGACTTCTACTCCTTGGTGTCAATGGTAATCTATGTCTATCCCTCCCTAGAGGTGGCATGTCTTCAAACTAAAGCATGTTGGGGGATCAGTTTCCTTCTGCCTTTCACAGGTGCTAGGGCTCTGGACTCTGCTGTCATGTTCAGCATGTTACTCTGAAGTATTTGGTGGTTTCATTTCTCTAAATCCCCCATGCACGGATCTCCAGGCCATTATTTTCCCTTCGATATCCTTTCTCTTAAACGCCACTGTGTTTGATGTACTCATTATCGGAACCTGCCCCCTTCCTCCCTAAGAGGAGCCAAGAATCAGCTGCTTTTGAGGTCCAGCAGGTGGATAGAAACCACACTGGGGTGGGGTGCTGAGTATCTGACTAGAAGGTGAGACCTAGAAACTGAGGGCCTGAGCAGGACCGGGGGGCGGGGGCAGCAAGGCAGTCACAGCCAGGCTGGTCCAGTCTTATCATACAGAAAGTTGACACTTCACATCTTAACTTACAATAAGCCTTTTAAATATTGTAAAATTGGAGCATAGGATACATAGTTTGTTTGCCAGAGAAATAACATCAAAATATTGATTTTGTCTCCTATAGAGAAATATGTGTTCCTGCTCTGTGCTCATCAGACATTAGGGGTAAAATGGATGAATTACTTCTTGAACTAAATGTTTTATCATAGAAATTGCATGGCAGAAAAAAGGCCACCCCTCAATCACACCCAGAATTTGAATTGTAATATTTAAGTTTAACCATGGCCACCAACTTCCTGGAAAGGGCTGTGGCTCCCTGGGTGTGCCTGTTTTCCAAGAGTCCACTGCAGACAGAAATATTTTCACTGACACAAATTTTAAGAGTCAAAATCCCATGACCTCTCCTTCCGAGGCTGCCTCCTCCTTTATTTCCCTTTCCCCGCAAACTTTCTAGTCCAAATTATAAGTCCTTTGGGAGATGTGTCATCTTATTTGGAGAGAAATTTTGGCCTATAAATAGCTCCAAAGGTTCACTTGATCAACGATCAGATGCAAGGTCAGTTTTTCTCAGTTCCCGGGTCCCCTTTCCACACACAGCCCTTATCTGAGAACCTCTCTTTAATCTTTGCTGACTCTCATTGGGACTAAAACCATCATGTTAAAGAGCAAAACATTTTTTAGAGGTCAACAGTGGTAACATGTTACATATATGTGCTTTATCATTTCTTCATTTTAGCACTTCCCTCTATTCCAGGATTCTTGAATGTTTACTGACTTGAATGTTCTATGACTACAAAGATAAAGATGGAAAGGAATAGACTGGTAGGATAAAGAAGAAAAGGGGTGTAGTGTTGGCAGGGTTGAAGAACATAGGGCAGAGACAGGAAGGTATTTGTCAGCTCTTCCTGGAAATTCCACCCACTTCTTCTGGTACCCGTTAGCCACCTTGGGCCTTCTCTCTGTTCTCAAATATTTCTCTTATCCTGCCTTCCTCAGGAAATTTGCATTTGCTCTTCCATCTGTGTTGAATGACTTTTTCTTATGTTTTCCAATCTTTAATTCTTTTTCAAGATAGGGTCTTTCTATATGGCCCTGCTTTACCTGAAACTCACTCTGTAGACCAGGCTGGTCTTGAACTCACATAGATCCCCCTGCCTCTGCCTCCTGAGTGCTGGGATTAAAGGTTTGCAATATTATTCCCAGAAGTTTTCAATTTTTCATCATTTTATAGGCTAATAATGTTGATATGTCTCAAGAATGTCTATCTAATTTAGATAGGATTTTATTTATATATTAAAAGCAGATAAGGAAACAATGTGCTCTCAGAAATCAATATAGGGGCAAGCCCTTACCTGTATCTGACTAATTTACACAGGTAGTTAGTCCACGCTGTTCATACAGTGGAGAGGCAGAGAAGTGAGTTTTAAGGAGCTACCTGACAATCAGCAAGGCAGCCTAGCAAGCTGAAATTATAGGGAATGAATGTTGTAGTCTTGAATCTAGGTGTTATCCCAACTCAGAGTTTTCTCCTTAAGATAACTCCATCTTTTTCTTTAAGGCCTTCAACTGATTTGATAAGGCCTATGCATGTTTTGAAGGGTAATTTACTTTGCTCCATCTTCACGTTAAAAAAGCAGACCTTCATAGAAACATCTAACTCATCATTTAAACACACAGGTAGGCATCCTATCCCCATTGTCTTACTGATTGGACCCCTGGAGAAGTATCTGTTGCTGTTTCAAGATGTGCCTTTTCGGTAGACAATGGTGGATTCCCTGCTTTTCTCTTTTGACGCTCCCTTCCTTTATTCCTATATTCTATAATAAATAAAGATCATTCTTTTCCCTGAAATCACACGCTCTTTCGCAATGAAAATTTGCATGCATCATAACTACAAATCGCCAGACTTCCCAGTAACACACCCCAGTCACGCTTATTATGGCTGTACACCCGTTTATCTTGTTTAGCCATCTGTCTTGGGCAGTTTGTGAGTTTAGAATATGCAGCCCTCAAGTCCCCAATACAAGTTTGTGATGGAAAAACTGGGCAATGGTTACCATCCGGCTGGCATTCTGTTTCAGCCCTCTGGTAAGAACTGGGGTGGGGAGAATGCGAAGACCGGTGACATCATGCGATTACACCACAATAGTTCCTGTTCCACCTGCCCTGCTCTCTAACCTTAGCTGATCCCTGCATAAGAGATAATAGAAATGGCATAGTCGTTAAGGAATGAAAATTTCAAGGCATGTCCCAAAATATCATGCTAAGATGGGCTAAGGAATCTGCCTTGAAATGGGCAAAAGAGCTGTTAAAAAAATTTACTTTGAATTACAATGTCAGTGGTCTAGTACTAAATCAAATTCTTTCAATCACAAGAAGCAAAATAAGCTTAAAAAATCACCAAGTGAGTATTGATCAACATGAATATTCGACTGTATGTCTTTTGTCTTATATGTACATGTACTTTTGTAACTCTAGCACTTTAGTGTTTATTTTCACTGTTTCATAAATGCATTTGTATTTATGAACATCATGAAAAATAAGTATTGTGTATGTATGCAGAAGGAAGCAACACACAGAGGGGGACCATTTAAAGGATCGTGCTGATTTACAGAGCGTAAGGTCAGAGATAAACTGTGCCAAGGCTATCTGGTTATTGATCTGCTGCCCTGTCAAGAAAACAAAGCTACTTTGTGTTCTGTGGACAAAGTAGACTGGTCTGTGTGGCTCAGTTTCTATCTAGTGGGAAAGCTTCATTTATTATTTCCAGTTCGAGTTGTTAGTAAGCTCTCAATTACAGGCTCTGACAGGCTTTCAGTCAGGATGCTTCCTCAGCTCCCTCCTCTGTGGCAGCTACAGCTTCTTATCAACCAGTCCATGCCACTTTCCAGAACTCAATTTGCACTGTCTCCTTAAAACTCTGTTGACGTACTGGGCTGGCAGTCCCCTGTGCTGTTTTGACTTTGTAGAGACAAGATTTCATCTCAAGCTGGTCCAGGTTGGCCTCAGCCTTGCCATCAGGAGCCTTAGTGTCTGGAGTACTGCAACACTTGGGTCTTGATCACAAGTTCCAAACCTGTGAAATCTTCACCCTTATGTTAAAATTGGGTCTTGACTGACAGTGATCCACTTGCTTAGAGGCTAGACTCCTGAAACGAGCTTTCAACATAGCCCTTGCTGCCCTTGCACACCATAGCTGTGGGTTAAACAACTCAGATTAAACATATACAGAAAAAGAAATTGCATCTGGACTGAATGTGTGCAACCTTTTTTTTATTCTTCCCTAAATAACACATGAGTGTGTTTGTGTGTGTGTGTATAGGGGGGCATGTACATTTTATTAGGTATTATATGAAATGGAGAACTTATTCAAGGTAATCATGAGAGAGCACATAGACTGTATGCAAAGTGGCTGATTTTTTTATAGATGGGACATGAGCATATGAGGATCCAGGCATCCTAGGGGAAAGAGAGCATTCTTAATTCCCACGGAGATACTAAGAGAAAACTCCAATCATTTTTCTTTATTTTAAAATTTGATTTATTATTGCTCAGATGAGTGTGTATGTGTGTATGATGTGTGTGTGTGTGTGTGTGTGTGTGAGCATGCATGGATGCTACAATACCCACATGAAGGTCAGTCGGTTTTCTCTTTCCGCATGGGTTCTGGGGATTGCACTCCGGTCTTCTTCATGGCAAGTCCTTTACCTGCTGAGCCATCTCACTGACCTCATTTCTTCCCTTACAGTTTTTAATCTGTACATACATTGTTAGAAAGATTATTTTAGAATTCTTTTTTCTTTCTTTCCTGAGATAGGATTTCTCTGCTTAACAGCCTTGGCTGTCCTGGAATTAGCTCTTTTAGACCAGGCTGGCTTTGAACTCAGAGATCCGTCTGCCTCTGCCTCCAGAGTGTTGGGATTAAAAGCATGTGACACCATCGCTCAGCCATTTTAGAATTAAGATATTTCATTAATTTAGAAGATCTTATTCAGTGAAACAGCATGTGTGCATGACTTTTGGAACCATCGAAAAATTCAAATAGCAGTTGCTGGCTGAACTACGCAGAAAAATTAAATGTGAGTTGTTATAACCTCAACCTCCTTTTCTTCCCATTCTTCTTGCTTTCTCACTTAAGAATTTTCCTTCCTGTCTTTGTTTTAATCACCACTAGAATGGCATATTAATGAGACTGACAATCCACTGCTAATACTGTCCTTCAGTATTTGGGGAGCAGCAGATGCTATCATGTACTGTTTCATGCCTCCAGCAAGGGATCAACTTGAAAACTTGGTAGCTTGCCAAATGTTAACTCAGTTCTTTTAAACAGTTCATGTTAAGGAACAGAGAATGGGCTGTACCATTAAGAAAAGAGCGAAAACATTGCGATGCATGTTTCCTTGTTAGTCTTTACTCCCCTTTCCCAGTGTTTACCTGTGCGTGTGTTTGTAGAAGACTTCTTGACCCCGAAGATGAGCTCAGCGACATTCAGACCGACTCAGTCCCATCGGAAGTCCGGGACTGGTTGGCTTCTACCTTTACACGGAAAATGGGGATGATGAAGAAGAAACCCGAGGAAAAACCCAAGTTTCGAAGCATCGTCCACGCTGTTCAGGCTGGCATTTTTGTGGAAAGGTAAGCGGCATGGTTCGCATCCCAAGGAAAGAGAATTCAAAAGGGCACAAGCGTGTTTGGTACGTAGAAGTCCTGAGGGCTCATACTACACCTGTGGAGGACACGTACCGTCCCAGGTCTAACTGGAGCGGACAGTTTGCACTTGTGATGGCCACGGCCACAACAAAAGCACCTTGTCTTGATGTCTTCTCTTTTTTCTAGTAGGGCTAACAGGGAGATTGGTATCATACCCCACTGGAAACACACCTTTGTAGATAACCGTTTACAAACAATCCTAAAATGTTTACAGGTTATCAATCAATTTCAGATGAACAAATTACAATAACCCATAAAATGAACCCTATAATGGGCAGTAATCTTTATTTCAAAGTCAAATGGGTCTTTTTTTTGTCCTAAATCGAAAAGACTTCCCTCTTCCTGTTTCCATAGTGAGAGGACATCTCTCTCACTTCCACTTTGGAGGACTTAGGCTTTAGTGTCACGGAAAGAAGGTCCCCATATCACCGAGGTCACCAGAGTTTCC
Source organism: Ellobius talpinus (assembly GCA_001685095.1). Taxonomy (NCBI): domain Eukaryota; kingdom Metazoa; phylum Chordata; class Mammalia; order Rodentia; family Cricetidae; genus Ellobius; species Ellobius talpinus. The sequence goes on along the minus strand of LOJH01018797.1, from coordinate 2,941 downwards.
AGCATCTGCACATATTCATAGGGCCAACTTTCACATGTTTTTTCATCTTTAAGAGAAAAGACTACTTTTCTTTCTCTGAAAGGAGATGTTTCAGAATTATCGAGTATGAACACGTCTGGCCAAACTGAGAAGCATTTATCAGGAATTTCTCACGTTAAAAAGTAATGTGTTTAATTATATGTAAAGCGGCCATTTTAATGTTTTTTAAACTGACCAGATTGAAGGATGGGCAATTATTACACATCAGGGCACTGTTTTGTTTTATTTATTTATTTTTTTGGTTTGTTTTTCCGAGACAGGGTTTCTCTGTAGTTTTGGAGCCTGTCCTGGAACTAGCTCTTGTAGACCAGGCTGGCCTCGAACTCACAGAGATCCACAGGGCACTGTTTTTGAGACAGTGACTGCTTAGGTCAGGCTGGCCCTGAATTTTCAACTCCCCTGGCTCACGTTTCTGGAGAGCTAGGACTACAGGCTTATGTCCCCAAGCTCAGCTTCAGCACCCTTTACATTTAAGTGAATTCTGGTCACTGTTCTCATCTTTCAATATTTTGAAGCCTCATATGCAGCCAAAGAAATGACGGAAAGGATACTTGATTCAAAATGTCAGTGAGAAAGCATCAAAGAGTCCCATTGCAAATTCCGTTTGAAGATGTGGTAGGACCATGCTGACAACACTTTCCCTAGCTTACTTCATGAAGACACACCCCAAAAGCTCATCTACTGAGTTATATCCAAATTACCTCACTAGCTTCTCAGCCCCATCTGATTGGCAAAAAAAAAAAAAAACTAACAAAAAAACAAAAAACTAAAAACTTAAAAGAAAACTAAAGATATTCTAGTTAGTGACAGAGCATCGCGTTCTTTGGTGTTAGACTTATTCTGACAGAAGTCTGAAGCCAGGACGCTGGGCTGAGGAGAGTGTCCTTTCATATGAGGATTATTGATTTCCTGTGGCATCAAATTAAAAACATCTAAGTAGTGTTGCAGAGTCTCAGGTGAAGCCCCGTGCTTGGCTTGCTGAGGGAATGTAAGTTACCTGCCTTGTTAAAAAAATGTCTGCAAGCCTTGCAAGTTGAAAGGCAAAGCAAAGTATGGATGAGAGCCAACCAAATGTGCATGCATTGAGACAAGGTTATGAATTCAGATTCATGCACTGACCTGGTAAGTTTGTATTCTTTTCATATGAAATGACATACAAATCAACCTCCTTTCTAAATAGAAATTTCAAAACATACAGATGGTAACTAAAATGAAAATTTAACTATTGTAAATTAGCATGCTTGGAGGGTGTAGGAGGAAAATCCTCATCTATCAATGACAAACCCCCATTATTGATATTATTTATCTTGAATTTTTCAAAAGTAATTACTTTCAATATGGAACTAGAAGTCTCCTTGCTTCTCCTATGAAGTTGCTCTCCCAAGACTCAGCAGGTGCTGGCAATTGTTAGTCTAAATGTTACCTGGGACAGCGATGAGAACAGGAGTGTAGTGTCTTAGTTTCTTTAAAGGTTTGGAATTATTTCTCATAGTTTTAGAGAAACCTTCAAAAATAATCCCTTAGAGTTTCACTTGGACTTTACCACCTATTGGATTCCAGGAAACTCCTTAGTCTTTTTCCCGCACATATGGCACATGACCTGTGTTTAACGAGACGGAAGGCCATTGGTGAAGATGTCTGCAATCCCTCGCATTTCTGAAGCAGTTGTGTTGATTTTCCTTTTTATTTGCTCTAATGTAAAATTTTTAATTTTATATTTCTATCTCTGATGATAGGACAGGAGGGCTAACATAATATAGAACTTTTTAAAAAATTTTTTGGAAATTTTTAAAAATTGCTTTTAGAGGGCAATCATTCTTGCCTCTTTTCATTCCATATTGTAAGTAATGCTCACATTCAAAGCCTATTTCCAAGTCGAAGAACCTTGGTGCTAGATTTTACTCAGCATTTATTTCTTTAGTCTTCACAGAAAGCTTGGGATTCTCCTTTTTAAAATGAACTATTAAAGATTGTTCCAAATGCCACATAGCTATCAAGCAGCTAACCAAGTATTCAAGGCATGGGTTCTCTATCCTTCCCAGCCTCCCTTCCCTCCTGTGCCAGGAAATCACACTGATCCAATACTACTTAATGCTTTAAGGGTCCTTATTGTGTTGATCATTTCCCTGATCATTGCTTCTTCTCAACCCATCGCTCTCTTCTTCATGACAATCATAGGAAAGATAGGTAGATAAAGACTCTTTCCTCAGAATCCACAAGGAAGTGTCTTCTTCAGGAACAGTCAGCGCTTGCTGAACCCTTTGTTGTGTGGTTAGTACTTTCCTAAGGGTTAGAATAATTATACTTAGCTCCAGCGGGTAATTAATAAAAGCCTTTCGTTGTAAACCCTCCTGAAGGCTTCAGTAAAGAAGTTTGCTGCTGTACTGATCACCCCATCTGAAAATCCCATGATGACTTGAAGAAAACTTGAAACTGAAACAGGAAAGGGAAGAGTCGAGTTTACGTTCTGAAACGGGGTGCAGGAGGGGCTCCCTTTTGAGAAATTAAACACAATTCATTTCTGAGCTCCCATGAAGTCATTATTTAAAAGGAAAGCACAATAAATTACTTGTATTTTTACTATTATTTTTCAAATTGTGTTTCTGGATTTTCAATCCATAGATCACAGATTCAAAAATATTTTGAAGTGTCCACAGCAATTTTTATTTTTAAAAAATGGCTTAGTATTTTCCACCTGTTTCCTTCCTTCCTTCCTCTCCTTCTCTTTCTCTCTCTCTTATTTTTTTCCCCTAGACACGGTTTGTCTGCATAGCCTTTGCTGTCCAGGAACTCCCTTCGTATAGGTTGGCCTTGAACTCAGAGATCTACCTGCCTCTGCCTCCTGAATGCTGGGATTAAAGGTGTGTGCCATCATCACCTAGCTTTCCCTGTACATGAGGGC
>LOJH01018795.1:6417-21153 GCA_001685095.1 Ellobius talpinus | reverse complement strand
CCAGCATGAGTCTAACCAGCGTCCATCTTGGAGAGGAGAGCCATGGCGTCTGCCTCACTGCCTTCTTCCTCCCAGCATCCAGTCCTGTCTTCCCCCCCATCTAAGTACTGCCCTATCAAAAAGCCAAGGCAGTTTCTTTATTTGACCAATGAAAGCAACACATAGAAAGAAGATCCTCCTACACCAAACAACATATATGGACTCCCCAATCTCTTACTGAATGACAAATGAAAATGAGGGCCTGGAAGAATTCCAGACACAGGATAAAGGTGCCTGCAAGAGACTCTCAGTCTCCAAGAGGACACGCACTCAAGCAACAGCCCAGTGTCCCCCTTAGTGCAGAGCAAGGAGAAATGTGAAGCAAAGGCTGCAGGGAAGGGGACCACACAGACAACTGGAGGTCCAGGAAATATCCAATTTTCCATGCATGACCATGGGCAACCAGGAAGCAGTCTGCACCCCGAAGGGCTGACTGCCACACTGCCACACAAGTGACTCTAAGTTATCCGGTCAGGAGTGGGTCTTTGGCAGCTAGAAGAAACCGTGTGTCATGGTAAAGGTCCCCACCTGGCCTTCCAAAGAACCGAGGCAGCACTTGGCACACGTCTCTGGTTTACAACCTGCCAGCCAATATTACCAACTGGCAGAGGAGACGCAGCCAGGAGCCTGTGAGGACAGAGGACAGTCTCCTCCCTGCCTGGGAACGCCTGAGAAGCAAAAGCCTTGAAGAGGCAATGAGGACATGGCCAGAGGAGACCATGGGAGGTGCATGGCGGTCCTTGCCCATTGCAGGTCCTTCTGCCTGCCTGGAGCAGACAGAACTCGGCACTGCAAAGGAAACCAGTGCTAAGTGGGCCGGTCTTAAACGCAGAAGGTGACAGGATGTTGAGGAATCTCAGATGGAAAAGAGCCTGTGCTCCCCAGGGGAAATGAAAGATTAATCCTCCTACCCAACTCTGAAGATGGACTTTCCAATAGTACACTGGCAAACTAAGATACATAACATAAATGTCTAAAAAACATGCTTTTAGATATTTTAGGCTCAACATAAGAAATAGCTAGTAAAACGACTTGGACGCAACTTCAATGTGACTATGTCCCAAATGTTTTATTAAATTTCCAAATATGCAATTAAAGCTGCAATAATTTTATAATGAATAACTGAGTAGCTGTGCAATTATCACTTAGATTCTGTTGTGAAGAGGCTATTGCACGGCTTACGTTATAACCACTCATCATTCTGTATTCACTTTTTAATCGATATTATTTGAATAAAACAATTTAAGTTGTAAACACCAGTACATATCAATATACACATCAACACACACCAGTTTATATGTCACATAGTTCAATATTTCTTGATAGCTTTTAGTGTAAAACTCACAGGTAGTGAAGAGCATTAGTCTAAGTACTCCTGCCTGAATTTTAACAAACATGTACACTGGCATTGCTAAATCCCTATCGAGATCTAGAACAAGGACCCAACTTCATTCGTGAGCAGTCCTATTCTGATTTCACCATCCCCTGCCCTCAGGGACGACCCCACTGTTCTGTTGTAGGTTTTTTCTGTTTTTTTATGGTTTTACCCTAGGTTAGTTTTGCCTATTCTTAGTCTTATACAAACAACACCACATAATGTATCTTTCAGATGCTTGCTCTATGCTCCCATCATGCTAATTAACCAGGGGGTAGTTCCATGGTCTACATACGAGATCATATGTAAGTGACAAACATGCAGAACAAATCGATTCTGCTGCTAGTAGAAAACCAGGCATTTCCTATACTGCGTTACTATGAACAAGACTGCTGGAAAAAGTCTCCTACAAGACCACTGGAAATACAGCCAGCTCTCCATACTCACAGGTTCCACATCCATGGATTCAATCAACAGCAAATGGAAATGTATTTAGGCCTACAATGCTTATATTTGCACTTAACGTGGACAAACATTTTTTTCTTTGTCATTATTCCCTGAACAATGCAGTATAGCTACTTATATAGCACTTTCATTGAATGAGATATTTACGCTGGGTTAGTTTCATGTCAACTTGATACAAGCTAAAGTCATCTGAGAGGAGACCACCTCAGTTGAGAAAATGCCTCTATAAGATAGGGTTGTAGACAAACCTGTGAGGAATTTTCTTAATTGTAAATCAGTGGAAGAGAACCCAGCCCATTGTGGGTTCAAGAAAGCAGGCTCACAAGCCATGAGGAGCAAACCAGTAAGCAGCACCCCCTCCATGGCCTCTGCATCAGCTCCTGCCTCCAGGTTCCTACCCTGTTTGAGTTCCTGTACCAACTTCCCTCAATGATGAACACAGTGATGTGGAAGTGTAAGCCAAGTAAACCCTTCCTTCCCTAAGTTTGCCTTGGCCATGGTGTTGCATCACAGCCATCGTAACCCTGACTAGGACAGTATTAGAGGTATATTAAAGGTAATCTAGAGATGATCTGAAGCATGGGGAAGGATATGAATAGTTTACACGCAAATACAACACTGGTTTACATACAGGGCTTGAGTTTCTAGGTGTCAAAGAACCAATCTTCAGATAAGGAGGGGTAATTATATGTGACTACATATTATTGCTTTAGGTAAATATGCAGAACCACTGGGGCCGAAGACATAAACACACTGGGGTTATGAGAACCCATTCCCAAAGTAACTCACCACTTAATGTACTCATTAAGAATCATTTACCACTCCCCTTCCCCTTCATTCTGGTGTCTAATCACATCACTCCCTGATGAAGGGTTTTTTTTAGTTAGTCACACCATCCATCCCAGCCACTTCCTGAGACTAAAAGTAATCAAAACCAAAACAAACAAAACAGAAAAAAAGAACAATTTACTTTAAATACTTCTGGTTAATAGTTTATTCTTGACAATAATTTTGATTTGCAAATGATCTTAAACCTGCTCAAGCCCATATTCTACTCAGCCCAGGCCACTAATTGTATCTACTTCTGCTCCAGTGACCAGATGTAGCATAGTGTTGTGCCATAACCTGACTTTAATAAACATTACCTGAACAGGCTTGTCTTAAAGTTAACACCCAGATTCCATAATCACCTGCTTTTCACAATGTTCATGTGATTGATGGTGACAAGTATCTAATTATTTCTGCCTTTGTTTTTTGCTCCTCTTCAGCTTCTTTAGCTATTAAAATACACCCAAGCAACTGCACAGATAGTTAAATACTACTTCCTTGTCCCACATAGACAGCTATTTACAGGTTTACGCCTGATTTTTTGTCCGACCTTTCTCTTTCCTTTTTTATTATCTACTATTTATTTCCGAGTGTTCATTACTCACCTTTATTATCTGTAGTCTAATTTTTCTGTGTGTTTCTTTACGTATTCCCTGTATGCCTGGCCACCCTTTTGTGTGTTTTGGGGTTTACCAAATAGCCCCACATTGGGCGCCATATGTCGGGGACCAGCCTCAACAAAAACACCTCTTGCCAGGGTAGTGGTGTGGGGCTTTAGAAATCTAAGTAAAGAATACAAAGATGCATGAAAAAATAATAAAACAGAAACCATAGAATAGTGCCAGGAGGGCGTTCCAGTGAATATTGAACCATCTATGTTTAATTTTTTATATTCTTTTATATCCCAATACAAAAGAGGAAGAAGGTAACAAAAGGCTTCTTTAACATGATACAAAGGACAACTCAAACAGTTAATTGCTCCAACACTTTGAGACATCAAATCATCAGCATTTTGTAACAAAAGTACACTTACATATCCTGATGATCTGTCAGGATGGAATGGATCTGCTTGTATGAGCCATCTTAATGTTAAAAAAAAGAAAAACAAGTAATCACATCCTAAGTCAGGACGCCCTTGTCAACCATTTTGAGCAACCTCCAAACTCCCTAACCATCAGGCAAGGCTCTTGTTTTGGGCTCACAGTTTTGGGCCTATACACCTTTGACCCCAGGGCACTCCCAAAATGCTGATAACCTCAGCAAAGCTGGGAAATGTCAAGATTGAATCCTGATCTATGTGTGATGCCTACCAAGTCCATAACAAAATGATGCTTCAGCAGCCTGAACTTGATAAACATAGTGTCTCCAGATGTTTACAGATGCCTTGCTAGGCACCTTAGAATACTTTTTACTGACAGAATTTACTTTGAAATTATCAGTTTACAGTTGTTCTGAAACTACTTCTTGTTTTCCTTAACAAACATAGAAATCTGTCCCTAAAGGTTCCTGCCTCTTCTGACTTCTATATTCTCAATGGTAAAATACTCAGAACTGCTGGTTGTGGTCACAGTTCCGAAACTTTAGAAAAGCCTTTGGTTCTCAATCTTCCTAACTCTGCAACACTTTAATGCTGTTCCTAGTGATGTGGTGAACCCCAAACATAAAATTATTTTGTTACTACTTCATAACTTTAATTTTGCTACTGATATGAATCATATTTTAAGTATCTGATAAGCAAGATATCTGCTGTTTGTCCCCCAGTGGGGTCACTATCCACAGGTTGAGACCCACTATAGCTTAGCCCATGCTGGGCCTGGTGCCTTAAATCTCACTGCACAGTTCACACATTATTTCCACAAAAATCTAAAATAGAATAAAAATTCTCTTGTCTCAATCCAATGATAAAGCAATGTGGAGTTATCTGGGAAACAAAACATGCACACAGTTTTGAGCCTGGTTATCACACATGTCCATCTGTGTGTGCTCCCTTCCCAACATACCCCAATCATGAACCAAAGTTATGACCCACATAGCCACCATGTTCAAAAATGTCCCACACTCCTGATCTAACTTGCTTTGCCCTAATCCTCACATTGAGAGCCTAACTCCTCAAAGAACTGACTAGATAGATGCAAAGTACAATTCTTGAGGCTTTATACAAGACCCACATGTGCTAACATGCTCAGTCAAAATCCTGGTGCTTAAATATGATACCATGACAACAACGGGCTAAAAATACTGCTTTACATGAAAAGTGCTGGGTCACCATCAAAGTCAAACTGGCGACACAGATCAGCTCTGTAAATGAGCATGGATTATAGGATGTAAACATATAACTCTTTGGATGCCAAATTTTAAGTGGTTTCCATAGATTTCCCCCACATTATCAGTTCATTCATTTGTTCAGCAAACACTCTAAATCCCTGTCCCATGCTACAGGAGTGAATCAGAAAGACAACTTAACTTACAACCCAAGGAAGAGGAACTGAAAAGCAGTGAAACTCACGCTACTCAGAGAAAAGACAGACAGGAGAGCAGGATACAAACAGCCAGCTGGGAAAAATTACACCGTTGAATTTCCAATGTACAGAATTCTCGGGTGCTAACTGAGAACTTAAAAATAGGAAACCAAAAGGGGAGAAGAAAAACTCATCAGATGACTCTATACTTCAGTATTTACATGAATAATTTTAGCCCATTCTTTTGAGTCACGTTTAAAAATAAAAAGGAAATTTGAAACCTTGCAAATAAGCGAAGCATCTCTGCACACAGCGCGCGCACACACACACACACACACACACACACACACAGAGTAGGGATAAAAGAGTGCCAGGAATACCTCTTCTATTACTACTGAACAGCTTCCTGTGGACAGGACCCAAGAAGATGATGGGGAATCTGCAGCATGCTGTCTAAACTCTCTAACACCCAATGGACTTGACCTGTCCACCTAAACAGTTCTCTGTATCTATGAAGCACACATGTTCCTAGAATTCTGTTTAGTACTGATACTTATCAATAAAATTTCTATGTTCTTGCCTAGAGCACAAACCTAAGAAATCCCCCATAGATGCCATTTTTGATAACTTAAGGTATCAAAAGCAAAACAGAAAACAGTACAGCCAGCCCTCACTCACCTCAGTGTCCTTTTGGACTGATAACAGAGGAATGTTCATCAGTGTGTGTTCATTCTAGTGTCACCTACCTTCCTGTGAGCTGAGCACCTGCTTTTGTGCTCAATACTGACACACCAAGAGTGCAGAGGACCCAGCCTGCCCAGGAAGCTGCTTTAACACCAGATACCAAAACACAGGCTATCCACGCTCCAGCAACCCCTGGCCTCTGCAGTATTCTAAACCAAACTAGACTATGACCGAGTTCCAAAGTTTTGGGTTTGGGTTTTGGTATTTGTTTGGGTTTTGGTATGAGCCAGGCACTAAGCATGGTTTCACTTTTAGAACAGTTAAAAGGAAGTCAGAGAAAAACATTTCATAATGTGAGGTTTATGGGAGATTCAACTGCAGTGGCCATAATCGGGTTTTATTGGTGCATGGTTCCATTCACCTGCTGGCTCTCTTGGCCATGGCTGCTTCCAGGCCACAGCAGCAGAGCTGAGCTGCTGTACCAGTGACTGCATGGTTGGCACTGCCTACCTAATCCATCCCAGGGGGTACTCTACAGCCTAGATCACACAAGGACCGTAGTCCAAGTCAGCCAGGAGAAGTAGCCAGTCTAGCTCTGAGGAAAACTCAAGAAGCCGTGTTTGTTTTTCTCATTGCTTCCATCTGCTTCCTCGGAAGTTCCCCACAAAGAGCCAGGAAGCAGAAGAAAGAGGTTCATAGGAGATAATTCAAGTCAATGATCCCTGGGCCTCTGGGGCCAGCTCCCCCTCCGCTTTGCTTCTGGATGAAATCAATTTCATCTGGTCTCTGTTCCTAACGGTCGGTGCCCTTACCATCAAACAGGCTAGAGATTCTATATAGAGACCCTCACCGTCATCAAACTGGTAACTATATTTGTGAAACTATCAAGTCACGTTAAAGCCAGTCTTCAGTACTCTGACGTAAGTATCCTCTTCATATGAAGATGGGGAAAGGTTGAGCAACATTTGGAAAGCTTTGGAGATTTATCCAAATTAGCAAGTAGAAGAGCTTTAGTTTCTGTGTAGGTTCAGTTCAGCTGGAGACAATTTTGTTGACTGAGCTTTCATCTGTTGAAGAAACCAAGTTCTAACGGAGTTAGCAGAGCTGGTCTAAAGGAAGCTGGTGAGGGAAGAGCAGGGGAAACCTAAGGGAGATAATGCCAAGCTGAAGAGAAAAGTGCAAATGAAGCCGTTTTATAAGCTTCTGGGCAGAAAGGGACGGCACACAGGAAAAGGCACAGTGGCTAGATTATGTAAGTCTCCAGCTCACAAGTAATTCATCCTCTCCTCCCATAGGTCAGGACTTGCCCCCTTCCCCAGCCTACTGGTTTAGGACACAGAGTCTTACTAATAGTCTGGAGCTTGAGACCACCCCTTCTCTGACCAAGGTTGTCACAGAGCAGACTACCTGTGACTTTCTGAAGACAAGCTTGCAACAGCTGCCAGTTAGCGGAGGCAGGGCGCCTAGCAAACCTTGTTGGGAACTCTGATGAACTTTAAGCAAACCACATGCTGAAAAACGGACCATAACAATTTCTTTCTTATAAACTGGTGGGGGAATTGGTTGCTGAAATGCACGGGCGTCAGCCAGAAAAAGGCGAGTGTGGAGCTGATGCAGAAGTTCCCTGTGCAAACACTGAGCGAGCATGAGGAGAGTGACTGCATGTTGGGGACAGGGCTGTAACAAGGGTGGAGGCGGGACAGCCAGAGAGAGCAGCTCGGGAGTCACACCTACTCTCAACAACTTGGGGAACTACTAGACCTTTTCAATAAGAACCCGTGATCTAGGTTCTGTTTCACAAAGCCAGCCACACAGCAGGCTGGCGTGAAAGTTGGCACAAGTGGGCTAAGTAACGTTCTGGCCACAGCAGCTTCGGGGTCAGCCCTGGGATCCAGACCTCAGCTCCACTATTTCTCTAGCCTTCCATTTCCTCCTCTGCAAAAAGAGACACAATGACTATGGAATCAGATATTAGAACAGAGATTCAAGTCAAGTCTGACACACCGTCATCACTTGGTAAGTAGCAGCAATCTTATGCTCTGTACCATTATTGGTATTATTTGCTTCTACAGCTCAGGAAAACACGTCAAACCATAGAATTAGATGCCCTATTGAAAAGTACTGGAAAGACGATCCTCCAGGAGCAAAGAAACAGAGCCCAGTGCATTCAGGTCCTAGTTAGTCCCTGTTGGCTTTGGTCAGAAGACCTGAAGACAAGAAAAGGTGCTTCTAGCACACACTGGCAACACAGTAGAGTAGACAGAGCAGCAGGCTTCTGGGGACTTCATTCTCCTTTTATTAAGTGAAGACTAAAAATAAGAAATGTTTCTTGTAGGAAAGGAAAGAGGATAGTTCTCCGGGAGACAACGCCAGGTCAGAGATATGCAGTGCCCTGATTTATTAAGGGCTGCTGTGGATGGTTCCTGGGGTCACCAAGGGCTGCTGTGGACAGTGCCCTGGGTCACTAAGGGCTGCTGTGGACGGTGCCCTGGGTTCTAAGGGCTGCTGTGGGCGGTGCCCTGGGTCACTAAGGGCTGCTGTGGACGGTGCCCTGGGTCACTAAGGGCTGCTGTGGACGGTGCCCTGGGTCACTAAGGGCTGCTGTGGATGATGCCCTGGGTCACTAAGGGCTGCTGTGGACGGTGCCCTGGGTCACTAAGGGCAGCTGTGGATGGTGCCCTGAGTCACCAAGGGATGCTGTGGATGGTGCCCTGGGTCACCAAGGGATGCTGTGGATGGTGCCCTCGGTCACCAAGGGATGCTGTGAACTGTGCCCTCCTGGTTCACTCACATCACCCTTTGCTTTCTCTGCTCTTAGGTGGGCTATGACCTAAGGACTAACAGCTGTGCATGCCAAGGTTTTAAGGATTCACTGTGCTGCTTGGTGATACCTGTGTGTTCAGACACTCCACTCCCAGGCTTCCCCTGCAGCTGAAGAAAGGGGCTTTATTGAACTACACATTAAAGATGATCTATGTAAGCCCATGGATTTTCTTGTCCATATGGGAGCACACTCTTTCCAAGATTCTCAACTGCTTTCACGACATCAAAGAATGTAAAGAGAGGGTTAGCGAGCCTCTTGATGGTTGGCTCCCAATATCAATTCCAGGATCAACCACCACTCACCAAACAACAGATGTGGAAACTGAAAGCCAGGTCGGAGCACAAGAGCGACCTGACACAAAGGAAGGGAAGTGATAAGGTGGAGCTCAAGGAACTGGAGATTCACTGTACACAAATCATAGGTAGATCATTGTCAAGGAGAAATGAGTGTGGACCAGGGTTCTCATTCTTGAGCTACCTGCATTTCTTATATTGGTTTTATCTACAGTGTAGCATTCATGCTAATAAAGACACAGACTAATTTTTAGAATTATTTGGTGAACAGTGAGACATTTGAGATGGATGAGTAAGAAATGAGTAAGCACAGAAAGAAAGAGCTCAGCTTATTAGCTTAGTTTATAAAAGACTCCAGTACCCAGCACTTCTTCGCAGCCCAGCAGGCAGCGCCTCGCTATGGGCTCTTAGTCTATGCTCACCGATGCTTGTTTCTACATCAGCCTTTTCAAATCTCCAAATCTTGGAGGCATAATTGTTAACACTGCATCACATCTGGCACAAACATCTACTAAGACCGCTATGAGGGCAATAGAAACTGTTAACAATTATGTCTTAGATTCATGCCAGGTACTCTAGGCCTCTCTGTGCACTGGCCACAGATAGACTAATCGGCCAAAGCCAAAATAAATCTTTTTTTNACCTTTGGAAGAGCAGGCAATGCTCTTAACAACTGAGCCATCTCTCCAGCCCCCCAAAATAAATCTTACAAGTTCAAGAAAATAAATACTTTGTTTCACTCACAAAGAAGTAAGTGCAGTTTGAACAAAGCAAAGCACCCACTTCAAGGCATTACTACAAGGGCAGGGAAGAACAGGTGGCCGCATGGAGACAACGAAAGCACATGTCCAGTAGCAAACAGTCTCTCCCTGCACAGGGGTCTGCAGATGGTCAGAATCTTACAAAGAAAAAAGTGCACATAATAAGCTCAATAAGGCATACCTAGGGTGTGAAAATAATAATAAATCTAAGGAATCTTAATACTCGGTGATTTATATAAAAAATTACTAGGTTGGATTTTCCCTTCAAATGTAAGGGTAAATTAGAACATAGTTATAATTCACGGACTAAAAATAACCATACATTTAATTTCAATAAATGCAGAGAAAATATTAAATTGTAATCATAATTAGTGTAAGACTAAGAAGAAGGGAAGGAGAAATGGGGAAGGGGTGCCAGCATAAAAGAAAAAAATTAAAAACTATAGACCTGCATTCATCATGAGCAGATACAAAAGCAACAACAAAATATTAAAAATAAGCTCAAATTGGCAAATAAAGACGTGGGCAATATCAGCATGTGTATAGCATTGGTAATTAAAGCTATGTGTACAATATTAGCAATAAAACCATGTGTACAGTATTAGCAAATAAAGTCATGTGTAAAGGATGGCTCAACATGATCAAACAGGGCTTAGAGAGAGAAGGGCGATTTGCCAAAACTGTTAAACTAAAAATACATAAATTCCCACAATGTGATACTGATATCAAGTAACACCTATACTTGACTTGCTAGAAAAAGGCAGAATGTCTGTGTTTATTCCTTCTAGACAACAATGGTTCCTCTAAGACTGGAAAGAACAAAGAATCCGTCTATTGAGTAATGAGATGTTTACAAAGAAAAATCGCATAGGCTATATTATATGTGGGGGTATATACATTTATACATATACTACTGAAATTGAAAGGGAATTTAACAAGGCCATATGATCGAAGATAAGTGTATCAGTTCTATGTCTACACACTAAAAGCACACAATGGCAGAAGGAATTCCTTCTATCCTCTTGCAGTGCTAGAGGATCAAACCCAGGGCCTTTATATACACAGTAGGCAGACATTTTACCAAGGAACTACCTACTAAGTGCTTGTTTGCGGTGTAAAAAAAAGTCTTATTATATTTACCCTTAGGGGCTTCAAACTCACCATCCTCCCACCTCTCCCTCCCAAGTGCTTAGAATATACAGTACACACCACCACAGTTACCACAAAATGATTCTTAATATGAATTATTAAGGTATCAAAATGCATAAAATATCTAGAAAAATTACTCAACAAAAATATATGAGTGCCATACCCCGAACTGCAGAAAAGGCATAAATAACTTAAAGTCCTAGACAAATAAAGATATACCACTGTCATGGGATGGAAGGCTTGGTACTGGCGAGACCCTGATTCTCCCACACTGATGTAAAGAGTCAATGCAAATCTGAGTGTAGACCTAAGAAGCTTCTCTCTGCAGAAAAGGAGATACTTATTGGAAATAACACATGGGTACACAGAAGAATTAGCCATTCAGAACTATCTTTACAAGAATAACAAATGTGGACATTTACTGCCTACTTTCATTAGTTACTAGGTATTTAGAGTAATCAGGACTGCAGCACAAACAGACCATTTTTAAAGTACACCGAAATAGACTTCATAATTACGCTCTCACTTTCAACAAAGACATCAAAAGTAACCTAATAATAAAAGCAAAGTGTGTTCAATAAATTGTGCCATTACAGCAACAAACAAAATAAAGCTACTCTAAACCAATGTGAGGAAGATTGTAAACCTAAATATAAAACCTAAAACTCTGAGATTTCTAAAAGAAAACAGATTAACGTTGCGTCTTAAGAAAAGGATGTTTCTTAGGCTAGAGAAAGTAAAGTCAGAAATGTAAAAATAAGTATTAACATTAAAAAAATGTGTTCTTCAGCCCCAATACCTGAGAACCCTGCACCCTGTATGCCAAGCTTGGGTAGGAACCCCAACCCTGCAAAGACTGCTCCCCGCCTGCCTGAGGACCATGCTACCTACAAACTACATGTAGATCCCTTTGAGACTCCCAAGGGTCTTCATCAAGAGCCGTCTAACTCTACAGACAGTCTGCTCCTGAGCTCAGAGGCTGCACCCAGGTCAGGCTGAGTCCACTGGCGATACCCCGTTTGTGCGTCAATACTGTGTTATACCAATACTGAACCCCAAGCACCAGTCAGTTGGCCCATGATGTGACAGGTCAGGGTCACAGCAAACAGAGACCCAGTGCCCACTCAGCAAAGTGGGGACAGATAGCCATACCAAGAAACACTGCCAACAACCTAATTCCAGATGCCTAGGTACATTACAAAAGTACAAAAAACATGAACAACCAGGGGAATATGTCTCTCCTCCAAAACTTAGTACTGTAATAGTAATGTCTCCTGGGAAAAGCAACTTAGATGATACACAATACCATGATTTCAAACAACAAATATATATGTTCAAGCCAACTATATTCATCGCAGCTTTATTTGTAACCACCAGAACCTGGAAACAACTTAGATGCCCCTCCACTAGGGAATAGATAAAGAAAATGTGGTATAGTTACACAATAGAATACTACTCCAGAATCAACTAACCTGGGCTCATAGGGGCTCAAAGAGACTGAATCAACAACCAGAGAGCCTGCATGGACTGAGGTAACCTCTGCACGTATGTGACAGCTGTGCAGCCTGATCCTCTTGTGGAACTCCTAACCATGGGAACAGAGGGTGTCTCTGACACTTTCACAGGTTTTGGGGACACTACTCCTCATACTCAGTCACCTTGCCCAGCCTTAATTCGTGGGGAGGTGCTTAGTCTTACTGTAACTTGATAGGCCATATTTAGTTGATACCCATAGTAGACCTGACCTTTGCTAAACAGAAACAGAGGAGGAGTGGATTGGGGAGTGGGGACAAGAGGTTGGGGGAGGGTCTGGAAGGACAGGAGGGAAGAGAAACTGGCTTGGTCGGGATGCAAGATGATAGAGAGAGAGAGAGAGAGAGAGAGAGAGAGAGAGAGATAAATGTTTAAGCAACTCAAAGAGGAACCAAATAATTGATTAAATTAAGACTGCAAAAAAACAAATTTTTGAATGAAATAAAACAATTTAAAATATGGAAATAAAATTTCATAAAGATAGAATTTCTGAACAAAACATGGCAAAAAAATTAAAACTAAAAACATAAAAAAATTCAGTAAGTCAAACAAGGTCAATGAAAGCTTCATCAGCAGAACAGATCAAGTGGAAGGAAGTGCGAATCTCAGGCCTTGGTAAAATAGACAAATTGGGTCATTTGCTCAAAGAAAAAGTTACATCTAAAAAGTCCAGGACAGAAAATGCTGAAACTTTGGAACACCACAGAAAGACAAAACCTACGAATCACATGGATAGAAGGAGGAGAAACCTGGGCCAAAAGTACAGAAAACATTTTCAGCAAATCCTAAGATAAATTTCCCCAATTTAAGGAAAGAAATAGATATCAAGTTACAAAAGGTACACATAACACCAAATGGAGGGAATCAGAAAAGAAACTCCCCGTGCCACACAAAAAATCAGATGCTAGCTGTACAAAACAAAGGAGAGATTTGGAAGCTGCCCAAACGGCAAGAACGATGGTGTAAAGGAAGAGTGGCCTGTCCTTCCAGACACAGAGCCTCTCACACAGCAAAAGGGCACTCAGTGACTTGAGCCTCCCCTCCTGGAACACCGTGCCAGGCTTAGAAACAGGTGAGATCTGGTTCTACACCGTCTGTATGAACACTAACTACAGAACAGTTCCTTGTCTACTTGGTAAAAGATATTTAAAATAGATCCCCTGCTTGAACAGTTCATACACAATAAAAATCAACACCTAGGTCTGAAGAGATCCAAATGCAAAAGAGCAAAATTTCAGGTATTTTATGAACTCACAGAAAAGGAACTGTCATCATCTCTGTTACAAACGATGCTATAAAACACAAAAGCCCACACCATAAAGTAGAACACAGAAAAATTCTATTATTGCTACATTAAAATTATAAAATTCTGTTGAAAAAAATAGCCCAAGAAATGGCAATGTAAACAATCAATGATGGACTAGAGAAAGCCTTGACCTGCCACTCGAGCGAGCACAAGGCTTGGGGTTGTGAAACACACTCTACAAATCAATACAAGCACAGGGACAAATTAAACACACCAGGGAAAAGGCAATGTGCATGAGCTACAGAGTCAGATGAAACAAAAATGTCAAGTGTTATTAGGAACCAGGAAAATGCAAATGGTAGCCATGTAAGAATACTTAAAAGTGCACCAAACTTACAAACATTAAACTTTCCAAGGGTGGCAACAATAAAGGTAATGACTGTGATTCATTATAGGTAGGATGTGAATTCAAGCAACCACTATGTGTTAAATAAAATGGCAGTACCCAAAAAAGGCTAATGTATGTATTTATATGCTCTGACCCAGCGATTCTAACCTAATCTCGTGCCATGGAAAAATATTCAGACACATATAAAAACGGGCAAACTGGTAGAGAGAGAGCAGCAGTTTGGAAGGTAGCGTGCAAAGGAGCAGTGGTCTCAGCAGGACTGTTCACCAGGAGGAGAAACATACATCCATGCAGAACTGTGGCTATGGAAATTAAGACTTGGAATTCACAATTGGTAGACACACCAATCAAGAATCAAGTCACAATGCTTTTACTGCATGTTAAACAGGCACATACATACTTCTATATGGAAGGAGACAGGCTTCTCGAGCAGTTTTCATTCATGTTAGCAATAAAATGTTTCACATTTGGTGATAGAGAGCTGGCACTGCAGTTCAAAGCTCTGCCTGCTCTTCTACAGGACTTGAGTTTGCTTCCCAACATCAATGCCAGGCTACGCACAAACTCCTGAAAGTCCAGCTCCAAGGGAGCTGATGCCCTCTGCTGGTCTCCAGAGTAATATGCATTCAGTACACACATACACACACACACACACACACACACACACACAC
>LOJH01018794.1:16963-30498 GCA_001685095.1 Ellobius talpinus | reverse complement strand
AATGATGCAATGAGAACAGGAGAATTCTGGGAAGGAGAAAGTTGATTCCTCCTAGTCCTGCACAGATGACTGAGGAAGCAGGATGTGACTTATCAGCTGAAAAAGGTACCGAGCCATATGGATTATGAGCCATGTGGCAAAAACAGATCAGAATAATGGGTTAATATACGCTACAAGAACTAATACGTAGCCTGAGCAAATGGGCCAATCAGCTTTAAAACTTATAGAGATCTCTGTGTGATTTTCTTTGGGGCTTTCTGGCTGTGGGGTACCAGGCAGGATGGAAACCCCAACAAGCCAGCCCCTCATGTTACACCTAAACATTTGGTTTCCATATTCCTGAGCCTGGGTGTGGGAAATGATCTTCAGAAATCCAAACGTACTACAGCAATTGCTCATGTTTCTCTTTACATAATTTTCAAGCACTTGATCTTCCTAAGGATAACTATAAAATATTATTTGACACCTTATATTTTTAAATATCCGTGCCTTTTTACTCAAGTAATCTGAATAGATTTATTTTCCAAGATTTATTTATATTGTTCCTATCCTACACTGATCCTTAAAATTCTTGACTTAAAATATACCAGAGTCCTATATTCATTTATTAGAATTGTTCAGCTTCTTAATGGTAAGAGTTTTGCCTCTCTCTCAGGAAATTTTATTAGTCTTCTAATTATGTCTGTATTTCTATAGAAATTTAATTATATCTGTTTAGCTATATTGAAGTTAGTCCAATAACTGTGGACCACTCTGAGAACTTCAGTTTTTCAAGACACAGTTGTTATTGTCCTTATCTAGTAGTATCCAGATTTCTATATTTAAACATTTTAAAAGTAGAATATCTTGAAGAGACAATCTAATTTCTTCTGAAGGTCAATTTTCTTGGTGTATATTCTCAAGTAAAATTTTTCCTTCAAACTACAAGATTGGGAAAGCAGAATTAAGAGAGCATGGAGCCTTGATGACCTACATGTCTAGCTAACTCACTGTGTTCTAGATTCAGTGAAAAACCCTGTCTCCAAAACTTAGAGTGGAGAGTGACTGAAAAGGAAACACTACACAGATATTACTCTTCCACATGTAGGTGCACATCTGCATGCATAACAACATACACAAATATGTATGCATGGTCATGTACACACCTGAAATTAATATTAATTAAATTAATATTTCATTTCATCTGTGAAAAATAAGGATATAATTTTATACTTAACATTGAAATAGGAAAATTTATACATAATGAGAAACACATGAACATACAGAATTTAAGAAGATACAAAAGAATGGAAAATTTTTTAAGAAACCATTGTAGAAAGACAATTGTGATTATGGCTATCTTACGCATGTGGAGGACAGTACATCTGTTGTCATGAAGCAAAGGTGAGAGCGGACAGGGTCTGGATGGTGGCTGCTAAAATTTTGAACTTTATACTAAGCATGGGACTGGAAAGAGGGGGACTGAAGGAGATTTCATGGCTGACTATATAGAAAACTCAAACAGTGGCATTAAATATCCAAGAGGGAGTGGCCTTGATCACCTTTGAAGTATTCCTGTTTTTATATAATACAAATGCTTTGAATTTCACCCTTGTTTCTAGGCATATTTCTACAAAGACACCATAATAAATATTGAGATGCCATTATCTGTACAGAAGTTATCTGAAAACTGTTCTCTATTTATGGGGCAGAGAGGGTGAGAAAGAATCATGCTTTTATCCCTACTGATAATATAGCTGTGAGTGCCACCTTCTTGTCAGTTACATAAATTGAGTTGGAGAACCCAGAGTTCACAAACTGATCAACATGGGAATGTCTTCTAGAATATAAATAGAAAGAGAAGGGGCTATTGAGAGCAAAAGATAAAAGCATACCAAAACTTCACATCTTCAAGGAGTTTTAGTTATATGTCTCTATCACTGAGATTTCCCAATCTCTCTAGCACTTATGTTCAACATTCTTTTCCTGCAGGTTAACATAATAGAAGTGGATGTTTAAATGGTTAAAAATCAATGTGAAGGTAACAACCTGAGACTTGGCCAAATCCAAAGGAAGTACTGAAATCAGCACCTTGAGGTTCGTTTCACACAGAAAGTATAAGAAATTAGACAGGGAATTCATTATTGATTCTTATCTGCTACTATCACTTCTGATCTATTCTGAGAAACATGACTTATCAACTCAGCTCATCCTTTCTTTTAGTGTGTCCTGCCTGTTAAAATTCACCACTCCAAAGAAATGAACAAAAGAAGAAATTGGCAACAGAATAAAACACAATCCTCTGGATTTATCCATCGGATTTTCTTTCATTTAAAAAATCATTAATTTCTTTATTAATATGAAACTGAGCAAAAAGACATTCCTAAGGAGCTGAACTTGTGAATATAGCCAGCACCACTAAAGAGTGGGGTGGGATCCCAGGACAAAGTATAAGAGTGTGCTCATCTGAATTATTCAAGACTTAAATGGATGGAGTCAAGGAGATTGTACTATCAAGGGTACAGTAGCTTGAGACAAATGGGAATGGAGAGAAAATAAACTTAACAAAAAATAAACAAAAATATTAAAGCTTAAATATAAAAATCATGACCACATATGATGACATTCATCCCACATGGATAAACTAGGATGGCTTTCCCATCTCAGAATCCTTGAATTCATCACACTCACCTGATATAGCCTTTGGCAGTGTTAGGAAAATATACAAAAGAGAATATAGATATTTGCAGTTCTTTCTCCCACAGAACGCCGTGATTCTAGGAAGTATGCCCTTGGAATGATTGGTGTGTTGGGACATGGTATTCCCTTAATAGGAAACTCAATAATAAGTTCTGTATTTATTTTTTTTTGTCATAGGAAGTAATTTTTAACCCTTTCTTGGGCCTAAGTATCAAGTTGTAAGGTAGTCAATTTAACTCAACCCCTTAATGTGCTTATTTAAAATATTTGGGTTAGAAAAGTTTTCTCTAGAATTCTGCAAGGCTACTGTCAAGACTCCAAGTCTGAAGACAATGAGTTTAGATGAGAGTTAAAAACCAAGCTGCCCTTTTCTCATTGAGATAGTAATAGGCATGAAGCAAAGAAAATGCTGCCAACTCTCCAGTGTTCCACTTTCTGAGATGGCACAGACTGGTACTGGGTGATGCACAGGGCTGAGACAGAGCCCCAAAGAAAACACTTTAGGCTTCTACTAGACTCAGAGAATGAGGGGAGACATAGGAATGAAATGTCATTTCAATTTTAATGGAAAAATCAGAATTTATGTACTTTATGGTGTACAACAAAATGTTTTAATGTGGAGTTAGCAATCAAATAAGACTAATTAGCATAGCTATCACATCATATTCTTATTTTCTTGTGATGAAAGCACTTAAATCCATACTTTCATCTATTTTAAACTGAAATCAAAATGATGTTCCAGAAATCACCAGAATCAATCTTCCTGTTTTTTCAAGACAGGATTTATCTATGTCATGCTGGCTGTCCTGGAACTTGCTCTGTGGACTAGGCTGGCCTCAAATTCAGAGATCCATCTGCCTCAGCCTCCCGAGTGCTGGGATTACAGGCATTAGCTATCACCGCCTTATCTAATCATCCTCTTTAATAAAAACTTTCTCGGCTTTGACCTCTTTTCTTACCTGTTTGGGCCAAAATCTTATTCCAAGCCTCTGGCAAAAACCCTACCCTTAAGAGTTTAACATGCTTAATCACAGCTAAATGAGACTAAATGCTATTAGTTTCACTGTGTCTTTGATACTTAACACAGAATTATCATCGCTAGATTCTTCTAGTGTAGTGAAAGGGGAGCTTTATATTTAAGCTTTACTATTTTTGTTTTTGTTAGAAAGGGGCATTCACATTGGAGTCCATAAGAGAACCTCCCTTCCCTCAAGCTGTAGCTCCATATACTTGTGATGTGCTGTTGACTGAAGTTGAGTGTACTACAGGAGCAGTACGCTTATGACCAAAGAGCCATCTCTCCATCTTTAGAACAAGGCTTTGACCCATAATACGTGGTATTGAAATTAGAAGGGGGCATACCCTCAGGAAGGCAAGTGAACTGTGAGACCTGGGAAGGGCTGGAAGTTCCGGAAAGAAATATGTTTATTCAAACAATTTCCCTCCACCCCAACAAGATGATTCAAAGTTTAAGAGCATTGCCTGCTCTTACAAAGTTCCTGAGTTCATATTCTCAACAACCAAATGGTGGCTCACAACCAACTCTGATTAGACCTGGTGCCATCTTGAGGAAGCGACTAGGGCAGTTGTCCTCATCAACTTAGATCATGAAAGCCATATGGACAAGTTCAACAGAACCACCATATACAGGCTGCCCATGTGTGCTTCAGCATGACCAGGACATACATTTCACCTTTTCCCTCTACCCCGATGCATGCAAAAGTCTTCTATAATGAGTTTTTCTGTGTCTCAGAAGCCAGTTCCCAAATGATGACATGGAGACTTCTTTTTAGTAATGAAAGCTCAGCCTATAGCTTCGATGTACCCTAACTAGGTCTTATAACTTAAATTAACCCATTTCTATTAATCTATATCACGCCATGTGTCTCATGGCTGTTACCGCTCCTCCTATACATTCTGCTTCCTATGCATTTGACTGGTAACTCTGCCTTTCTTCTTCCCAGTGTTCTCTATCTACCTGTAATCCCTGCCTATATCTCCTGCCAAGCTATTGGTCCTTCAGCTTTTTATTACATCAATCAGAGCAATACATCTTTATACAGTGTACAAATATCCTGTATTCCCCTCTTTCTGTCTAAATAAAAAGGAAAGATCTTAATTCTAATACAACAAACTAAAATAAATTAAGAATAATTATCAAGTAAAACTTGCGTTCACAATGTCCAGTCCATTTCTGTTTGCCAAATTTGGAGAAATCACTCTATTATCTATCTTATCTTGAGAAGTCCAAGGTTTTATGCCTAAACCACTTTTATCATAATTTGTATTAACATTTTTAGATGATAAATCACCTTCTTAGATAAACAACTTAAACTTTTATGTTTCTCAAACTTATAAACTTTGTATATGTTTTATGAGTTTCTTTTTTGAATTGGGTAACAAGGAGAACCGTAACCATACCTATCTAGTCTTAAACCACATCAAAGACCCAATAAAGATTTAGTATTACCTCATTAAACAAGAAGTGTAGAGCAAGCAACTTCCAAAACTATAGAAATAAGATAAACAGATGTCTGCCTGGATAGTCACCCAAGGTTCATCTTCAATGGTGGGTCATTCATCCTTGGCCTGAAGGCCTAGAACATCTAACAAACTTTTCTGTGAGGCAGAAATTTTGAAGGTCTCTTCTACCTTTTTTTGAAAAAGTTCAGCATTCATCTTGTTTGTGTTCTGCTTATCCAGTTTGGGCAGCATACAGACAGCAGTTGAGGCAAGGGCAGTTTATTGCCCACATGGCTATCTTTGCCACATTGAAAGCAAGCTCCATATGGAAGTTTTTCAATGCCCTTCACTCTCTGTGAAGTAGATTGGTACTACCAGGAGTAGATGTGTCTCATTGACATGAAATGCCTTATGTTATTTAAACATTTTAAATGTCATATCCTATAGGTCTCTGAAGACCTTCTATTATCCAAAATATATCTCTGTTTAACTTTGAAAACAAGAAACCACCTACCCCACCTCTTGGGAGTGTGGACATTGCATTCTCTATACTGCTTCTTTTTGTCTGTGGATACTAACCTCTTTAGGGAATCCTTAGCAACTTAGGATAATGGTCAAATCCTGGAGGAACTAGCTATATTATTTTTTGCTTAGTTTCTGTGTGATGGGAACTGTAGAACTTATCTGATATCTTCACTAGAGTAGTATGTGAGTCTGGACCATCTCAGCTAGCAACTTTGAAGTTTTTCTGTATACAGAATTTTGAGGAAGCTGCATTCTGAGATGCTGAATCACCTGGGCTGGTGGTCGTTTTTTGGTGTCTGCTCTTTTTGTTCTAAAACACATACATTTTAAAAGGTAACATATATATCTCTATTAATGCAAGTATGAAATGTGCGGTATGTACAAGTCAACTAAAGATAATATTTTTTGTTTTATGTTTGGATGGTAAAAGACGTCTGTCAAGTTTATAAGTCTATTTGGACTGCATATTCAAACTGTAATGTAATAAATCATGAAGACTGTATAGGCAAGAAGATTTATCATATCTCAACCTGTCTCAGAGCTGTTTTCATGTCGACGGGTCAGCATATATGTCACCTGTCCTATAGTCTTTCTTGTCTTCCTCCCTCAAGACTGCAGCCAAGATTCTTAGGAGGTTTCCCCTAGCCAAATCTTATCTCTATTAATTTTGAAGGAATCCATAGCTTTTCATTTCCAGTGGGGAAAAAAGGCATAACCTCTCCCATAATGCAACACATTTCCCGACTTCTACCCTGTAGCCAAGGAATCTCTAAAGTGTGTAGTTTCGTTTAATGTAGCAGTCTATTCTTAGTCCAATGGCTCTCAGCAGCTATCAAAAATTTCAAAGTTAACAAGGCACCATACAGTATCCAGATGTCCTGTGTATTTCCCATCCTTACGTGTCTTATTCTTTTTATATTTCTTTACTCTTTCTTTAAGGACTTTATTATTCCCCAGCTATTTTTTTCTGAGCCTGTCTACACCTACTTTTTACTGTATCTGTATAAATGTTTTCTAAGTCTGGACCACTTTACCTTCTCTGGGACTTCTATAATCATGTGATCCAAGCCCAAAACTTGTCACAAAACTCCTGTGCTGATTGGCATAATCCCACAGGCAGTACTGGAAGCCACACCTCTGTACTTCAAGCCCAGCCCATCTGAAAGTGTAGGACTAGGAAGCCACATCTGACTCCATGTTTGCATGTTTGGAACTTTTTAAAAGTTTTCTCATGTCCTATGTGGAAATACATGCCCATATGTTGGGTGGCATATGTAATGAGTTTTCCTTTGTCCTACCATCCCGCTCCCAAATAATGATATAATATTTATTAATTATGAAATAATAATGATATAATTCTTATTAATTATGAATGCTCGACCTATACCTTAGGCTTATTCTTAACTAGGTCTTATAACTTAACTTAATCTATTTCTATTAATCTACATCCTGTCATGCGGCTTGTGTCTGTTACCTCTTCTCCTACATGCTCTGCTTCTTCTGCATCTGACTGGCTACTCCATATTTCTTCATCCCAGAGGTTGCTCTCTTACCATAAGTTCTGCCTATACCTTCTGCCAGGCTATTAGCCATTCAGCAGTTCATTACAACAATCACAGCAATATATATTCATATACTGTACAATTATTCTACCACAGCCTTCTATTCTACACCATTGTAAGATGACATATCATGCATGTACCTACCCAGCTGGTGGTATTTATAACAGCCATATTAAATTCATGTAGACTTTTTATATGTATATATTATTAATTTGACTCTCAAAAACATCTAAAAACTAGGTATTATTATTAAGTACATTGGTGAAATTATTTATATAATGTTCAGAAAGAAGAAATAATTCACTCCACGTTCTATATCTCATGAGAGGCACAAGCTTGCTGTTATATTGCAATAGCTAAGACATGGAATCAGCTGAGATGACCATCAATGATTAAATGTATTCTAACATGTGGTACAAAACCAAGAGCAAATACTGCATTCAAAACCATGTCTTCTTTCTGCTCTATCATCTAACCTTTTCAAGTCTTTCTGGTGCTCAGCCTCCAGAAAAATTCATGCCTTTTTAATGATAAATACTCAATCTGTATTCCCATTGCTATTAATTCAATATCCCTTTAGATCCACAACCTAATCTGTATATTTAAATCTAACCTTAGTGGTATAATATTTGGAGAAAGGGCAATTAAAAGTAATTTAGTCATAATAACACAGCTATGTAGAATAGGTATCATTGCTCTTATAAAAGAGACTTCATTCTTCATTCTTTTCTACCCTATGAAAACACCATACCTAGATGACAATCTATGAGCTAGAAGGTCAGCTCTCTTCAAATAATAAATCTTACTGAATTTGCCCTTGTTCTCTCTAGACTCTGTAGCTTTTGTGTATAAGCCATCATAAAAGCACTAACACAACTGGCCTCAAAACCACACACATTCAATCAGTAACTCAAAAGTCAGAATTTCTTATCTACTTCTAAGCAATTTTCATTTGCAAGAAACTGTTCATGAAAATTGCCTTTGATTATATGCCACTGGGACAGTGAAATGGCCATAGTTGCATTGGAGCATTAGGTTCCCTGGCTTCCTGACTTCTCAGCCTTTACCTTGGTTAGTCCATGCCACTTAGAAACACATCCATGTGCTTGGAAAAAGAAACATTTGAGGATATCAGAACTTTATCATGGAGTAAAATGAAGAGTAATTCCAAACATTATTTACCAGCCTACTATCAAGCACTACATCTTGTCATCTGCTGTGTTCTTTTCACCAGTTGGATATAATAATTCAAATCCTCAAAGCTCTAGACTAAATAATGACAAGGGCAATAAATACTCTGATTGTCATACATAGTGCTCAGGAGGAAAATATGCCTTAGTAGAATAGTTACTGAAACCTATACTCAGTTGCCCTTCAAAGATGAATGACTCTGGTTCCTCTCCTTATTTTTCCCCGCAGGCTGTGTCATTGTTACCTGCCTACAAAGCTCTCGTGTCTCTAAGGCACTATATAGATCTTTTTTGTTCATGTAGCAATTTCTGCATTATCACACTTTGCCTTCTGTATTTTTTAGCATTTCAAGAGATTAAAAAAAGAATTTATTCCTTCAATTTTTGCTTGTGTTTATCTGAGAAAAGACCTGCCTTCATATGAAACAGCTGCCTCCACCAAAAGCCAAGAGAGCAGAGTCCCAAATGCCAGCTCAGAGTGAGTCAGCAGGCAGCTCTCCTTGTATTCTCAGAGACAGCTGAGAATTAAGGCTTTGGGAATGGGTCCAGTGACCTACCTATTGTAAACAGCATTAGTGAAATAGCAATTAGCATCATGATATCAAAATATTAATTATTATATATTTTAATATATGTATCATATGTTAGGCATCATACAAAGACTTAATTAACACTGTCATTAATCCTCGCAGAACCTGGACAGATATGTATCAACATCTACTTTGTTAACTAGAAAAGAAAATTGACATGTTAACGATATCAGAAGACTCAGGAGGATAAAGGTTTGGTTCATGAGCAAATGTGTTTTCAAGGGTGTTAGGAAAACAAAGATTTAATTATAAGATTTCATACTTACTTCCTTGAGTTATCCCTGTCTGATTTTGTCTGAGTCCATAACCATTTCTGTGATGTTCAAGAGAGGGGTTCGGTGAGATACAAGGAGATTCATAAACAAAATAATGAGGGGCATAATAAAATGATAGACACATCTCTAAACACATTCCTCTGGATAAACTCACAGTTTAAAACTGACTGGAAGAGAGACAAATGGAGAGGAGAGAAGAGACAAGAAGAGGGCAATGGACTTACTGGAACTGGATTTAAAAGGTTGCAAGCCTCCATGTCAATGATGCAAATTGAACCAGAGTCCTCAGAAAGAGTATCCAGTGCTCTTAACCACTGATCTATCTCTCTGGAGCAAGAGACGGTTTTTGAAAGTAGGATAAAGGATTTATTGGGAAGAAGAGTAGGAGATAGAGGGGGGTTAAAAGATTACGGGGGAGGCAGTGTGATCAAAGTGTGTTCTATCTGTCTTACATTGTATAAGAATAATTTTTAAAGGACTTGAACGTTCACAGACAGGTAGTTTTCTACTTTGTTTATGTAGACTAGGGTCTACATAACTACCCTCACTCTCACTTACACACCTCTTTGAGTTCTTGGTGCACATGTTAACTTAGCAGTGAAGCAATTCCCAAGTACTGCATACATCCAGCCTTGATGCAGCTATTATTCCTACTAGTTCCCCACATATTTCATGGCTTATCATCCTTAGACATACTAACAATCACTTGATAATCTCTGAGATGCAGAAAGTTTAAAATATTGCTTGATAAAACTCAGGAAAAAGTAAAATTTAAGTTATACTAATTTTATGCTTGAAATGGGGTGAGTGTGTATGGTAAATGATATAAAATAGAGAAAAGATAATTCAAAAGCATAATAAAAGAAGTTAATATCAACATAAGGAAGTACCACTAAGTAATTAAACTGATACTAAAGCAGTCACACATTTGGTAAGTTAAAGTTATTGAGCTTTCATAAAGATATTGTTTTAAGTTAGGAAAACACTTTTTTAATAAACACAATGACAGTGATCTCAACTTAGAAATACAGGTGATTAATAATTAATCTGGCAATACTTCTACAATACCCTTATTAACTCATGAATGGACCAACTTTTTAGTTTTCATACAATATATCTAAATTAGAAAAAAGAAAAAACCTGTAGAAAATTACTGCAAAAAAGTTTAAATGAATCAGATAAGAATTCTCTTGGACACAAGGTAAATCAGGGACAGTGGAGTGGCTGAGGTGCTTCATTATGGGAAAAGGGACACCCGAGCTCTCAGGAGACACTCAGAGCTTGCCCTAACTGTGACCATGTATTGAAGTGATTCAAACAACACAAAGAGATTCAAACAACATAAAGACCCGTGGGTTACTGTGAGATTCTCTGGAGTAAGGTTTCAAAGGAAAATTTCATAAATCATGAACCCTTCTTCTTTATAGATAATGTGGTTCAAAGTACCCTTCCCAGGCTCAGTAAAGATGCTCTAATAGCATAAATGTCATTTATATAACCACAAATGGCAAAAATGAATTTACTGAATATTGGATCTAAAACAGAGGTTCACTGTTCATTCAATAAGTAAAATGCCCTGGGTTTTATCTGCAACACACACACATTAAAAATCTCACTAAAGAATGACCTAGCCCATGCTGGGTGTCAGGCCCCACATTAAGTAACCTTAATTTTTACAGAACTGAGATACTCTTGATAAGAAAGGAAATCTGAAATCTCAACCCCAACTCTGTAACAGAAAAAAACTGCTGTGATATCCCTTTTCTCCATGACCTCATGTCCAATGGTTCACAAATATCTTCTCCCCATTTTCCTACTCCCAACTTATCCATCATCCATTTTCAACATCAACAGCCAGTCACTAGGAACATACCAACTGAGTAGGACAGGGAAACAGGTAAGCCAACTGAAGACATCACTACTCTCTTCTCCCCTACAAATCCAACCCAATCACAAAGACCTCATTCAAATCAGTATCAGGAAGTACTACCTTGAAAATTTGAATGATCAGGCCAGGTAACACACAGTTATCACATTTTCCAAAAGATCTAGAGAAGAAATAGAGACCAACACTCACCCAACTAAACAAACCCAGAAATCAGCACCTTGACTTGCAATCATCCCAAACGCAGATGTCAAGACACCAGCATAAAAACAACCAATAACAGGGCAATATGCCTGCAGCTATCCTACCACAGCACAGCTGAACATAACTGAGGCACCAGAAAACAACCTTAATACCAACTATGTGAAAATTATAAATATCCTTAAAGAGAAAATGGACCAATTGCTTAAGGAAATCCAAGAAAATACAAACAAACAATCAGAGAAAATGAATGAATTCCCTTTAAAAAAAAAAGCCAGGAAAGTACAAACAACTGGAGGAAATGCATAAATCCTATAAAAAAAGGCCAAGAATAAACTAAGAAACAGTTTGAAAGAAATGAATAAAACTGTTCAGGACCTGAAAATGGAATTAGAATTAATAAAGAAAACACAAACAGAAGGAATTATAAAATGAAAATTTTAGGAATTCAAACAAGAACAACAGAGGTAAGCTTCACCAACAGAAAACAAGAAATAGAAGACAGAATCTTAAACATCGAAGTTATAATAAAAAGAAGTGGACACATTAGCCAAAGAAAATGTTAAATCTCAAAAATTCCTGACATAAAATATCCAGGAAATCTGGGACACTATGAAAAGAACAAACCTAAGAATAATATGAATAGAGGAAAGAAAATAATTCCAGCTCAGAGGCCCAGAAAATATTTTCAACAAAATCAAAGAAGAAAATTTTCCTAACATAAAGAAGGATATTCCTATCAAGGTACAGGAAGTATACAGAACACCAAATAGAGTAAACTAAAAAAAGAAAGTCCCCTTACCACATAATAATCGGAAGCTTAAATACACAGAACAAAGAGAGAATATTAAAAGCTGTAAGGGAAAAGACAAAGTAACATAATAAGAGAGACCTTTTAGAATTATATCTGACTTCTCAGTGGAGACTCTAAAAGCTAGAAAGGCCTGGAAACATGTGCTCCGCTCTCTAAGAGACCGCAGATGCCAGCCCAGGTTACTATACTCAGCATAACTTTCAATCACCACAGAAGGAGAAAATAAGATATTGCATGACAAAGCCAAATTAAAAAAATATCTGTTTACAAATCCAGCAATATAGAAGGTGCTAAAAGGAAAAACCTAAAAAGGTTAATACAGATGAAAACTGAGGAAATAATCTCACAACCAACAAAATCAAAAGAAGGGAAGTGCACACACACACACACTACCACCACTACCACCACCACAACCAAAAACAACAACAACACCAAATTTCAGGAATCAACAATCATTGTTCATTGATATCTCACAATACCAGCCTTCCCAATTGCCCAATAAAAAGACAGAGATTAACAGAATGGATTTGAAAACAGGATCCATCCTTCTGCTGCATTCAAGAAACACACTGCAACACCAAGGGTTAAATAATATCTTAAGTTAAATTGTTGGAAAATGATATTCCAAGCAAATGGACTAACTTAGGAGGAAAACTCCTTCTAGCTACCCTCACCTCATCTTTCCCTCAGATCAATTCCTTCTCTATTTCCTCTTCAGAAAAGAGCAGGCTTCCAAGAGATGACAACCAAATATGACAAAGCAAGAAACAAGAAAAGGCAAAAGCCCTTTAACATCCATGTCCCAAAAACATGAGCACTTGAAGTTATTTGTTTATTTTTAAGAAATACTACTACAGCTTAAATCACATATTGACCGTTACATACTGATAGTTTGAGACCTCTTTTTATTGAGCTATATATTTTTCTCTGCTTTCCTCCCTTCCTCCCCTCCCATTCTGCCCTTTCTCATGATCCCCATGCTCCCAGTTTACTCATGAGATCTTGTCTTTTTCTACTTCTCATGTAGATTACATCTATGTATGTCACTTTTAGGGTCCTGTTTGTTGTCTAGATTCTCTGGGATTGTAAATTGTAGACTGCTGTTTCTTTGCTCTATGTCTAAAACCCACTTATGAATGAGTACATATTATATTTATACCTGTCTTTCTTGGTTTCACTTAATATGATGTTTTCTAAATCCACCCATTTGCCCACAAGTTTCAAGATGTCATTTTTTTCCACTGTGTAGTACTCCATTGTGTAAATATACTACATCTTCTTAATTCATTCTTTGGTCCAGGGGCGTGTGTGTGTGTGTGTGTGTGTGTGTGTGTGTGTGTGTGTGTGTGTG
>LOJH01018793.1:8273-23278 GCA_001685095.1 Ellobius talpinus | reverse complement strand
TAGTGGTGCACGCCTTTAATCCCAGCCCTAGAGAGGAATATAAGACGGGAGGAGACAGCTCTCAGACACAGTCTCGTTCTGAAATTCCTGGAGGTAGGATCACCATCTCGGACTGAGGTAGAGGTAAGAGCCAGTGGCTGGCTGCTTTGCTTTTCTGACTTTCAGGTTGAACCCCAATTTCTGTCTCTGGGTTTTTATCAATTGTGCTATAGAGTGGGCTGC
Source organism: Ellobius talpinus (assembly GCA_001685095.1). NCBI lineage: Eukaryota > Metazoa > Chordata > Mammalia > Rodentia > Cricetidae > Ellobius > Ellobius talpinus. Next base: position 23,056 of record LOJH01018793.1, on the reverse strand, counting down.
AAGCAAGGTTGCTTGGTCCTGCCTTCAGGGGAGATTTACCCTTCTGAGGCACTGAAAACAAGAAAGTATGTCCTGGTCCTAGGGCAGGCACTCAGTCTGCCTTCAGGGACTGTCGTCCACTAAAGGGGCTTTGAAAAGATAACCTGGCCAGAAAATTCTGCACATGAGCTGCAGAACCGTGAGGCCCGTGGAGAACTGCGGCCAGGGGTGAGCAGTGAGCCCCCCCCCAAGTTTCCTCATCTACAGAGGGGGAGCATAGACATCTTCACCACCACCTGTGACCCCTCCAGTGCCTGCCTCATCTCCTTCACGACCTAGCGTGGGGGTGGGAGAAAGGTCTTCAGATGTGGGAATCCTATCTATTTCTTGCTATTTTTATAAGTCTTTTGTAAAGTCTGCTTTGAGGGTTGGTTGGCAGATCTCTGGTCCAGTGTGCTGTGGCATCTGCTCCTGTGCTGTGCCTGTTTCCCTCAAAGTATCACAGGCTCACATGATAACTCAGTGGTAACTCAGGACTATCTCCTGATGTAAACTGCCGCCGTCTTCAGGGTTCCTGGGCCAGGAACTGGTTCTGTGCAGTTCTTTTCTGATTGCACATGGCCCTGGGGGGTCCCTGAGAAGAACTAGACTATACAGTGGGGCTCTCTCTACACAGCCATGGGGAAGCCATCACCTTGCAGGCACCTTTCCAGAGTGGCTGCTTTACGACCCCTCACCCAGTGTTCTGTCAGTAAGCCTAATGCACTCTTTGGTGAACTTTGCAGTGCTCACACCTCCGTTTAGGGTTGAGACCTTAGGGAGAGGGGTAGATGTTGCTTATGTCTCTCCTGGGAAGGAATTTCAGCAACACACAGCCTGCTCCAGAGAGGTGAGGCAGGAGACCGGGATTGACGCTCCAAGCTGCTTGCTGAGTTGACAGCCAGCCGGGGTTTCTGCAATATCTTTTCTCATTTATTACTTCCTCATTGCCAATGCATGGCAATCTAAATTTCTAGCTGTTAATGAAAGATTATAGATGTGTTAAAAAAAACATCCACAAAACTTCCATTCTTTGCACTCGTATTGTTAATTAAATCCCCAAGTTCCATTTTCGGGTTTTAATTAACAGTGCTGAGCACTCGACTGGCATGTTGGCCTCACAGGTAGCGAGGCCCTCTTCAGCCACTCTGAGGAAACCTCAGGAAGGCTCAAGCCCTCACCTGTCAGGCCAGCAGGCTCCCTTGAAGCTCCTTGGGAAGTGGGGGGCACCAAACAAAGTGGCTACTGGCATCCTGACAGGAAGAGTTCTTTCTTACTAGGGTCGTCCTATGTTCAAGGGTCCTCAGTTCTTGTTGGCGGGAGCTGGCTGTGTGGCAGTGCCAGCCATCCTCTGAGGCTACAGCTGTGGTTCAGGCTCTGTGACACCTGCGCTGGGTTCCTAGCTGCAGACACAATGCAAGCTCCCCTGAGTCAGGAACCAGCTCAACACAGATCACTGTGCTGTGCTTTCTCTGAAGTGGGACCACTCCGTGGACACAGAGTGTGGGTGGGGCAGGTGACTCAGTGAACAGAGTTTGCCCTTCAAAAAAGAGGACCCAAGTTTTATCCCTAGGACATGATGAAAAAGCCAGGTATGCTGATGCCCATTTGTCATCTCAGAGCTTGGGGGCAGAGACAGGAAGTCCCTGGAACTTGCTGGGCAGTCAGCCCAGCTGAATTAGTGAACTCCAGCTTCACTGGGGGAAAACTGTCTCACAAAACAAGGTGGGGAGTGACCGAAGAAAAAATCATCACACACCACACACCCACACACCCCACAGATATATACACACACCACACATACACATACCACACACACATACACACACCACACACATACACCACACACACACCACACATACACACCACACATACACCACACATATATACATATACATACCACACACACCACATATATATACACACACCACACACACACCACACACACCACACATACACACCACACATACACACCACACATACACCACACCACACATATATACACACACATACCACACACACCACATATATATACACACACCACACATACACATACCATACACACATACACACACACCACACACACCACACACACACACACACATAAACACCACACATACCCCCCCACAGCTCTGCAGACATTTTCAGAATGGCTGTGCTGTACCTGGCACTGTACAAGGGTGTGGGATCTGAGAGTACACTCAGGACAGCCTTGAGGTGAGATGGGTGTGGGTTTAGGGTCACATGTCTGCACCGGTAAAAACCGCAGAGAATCACCATTGTCCTTCACTCTTGGCTGAGCCTCAGAGTCAGCCCTTGAAGGTGGGGTTCAAGGAGTCCCCCTGATTTCTCTTCACATTCTGACAGAGCTTCCCTTCACCTTCCCTGACAGGGTAGTGGAGACCCAGGCCTGCTGATGAGCTAACGGCTCTCTCTTCTCTGCCCTGATCCCTGAGCGTACAGAGATGCCAGGGCTCCCACAAGCAGCGACACAGGAGAGAGTCAGGAGGAAAGATGGTCCAGTCGTGAGGGGGAGGAGCTGTGGTGGGTTGGACATTGTTGATTTGGACCTGCAGGATGCTCAGGTTGCTGGAACTTCTGGAGACCCAGGGGAAAGTCACGCTCCTGACCTGGATACTTCGGGAGAGGTGATTGGAGGAGATGCTGTCTTCTGAGGGTCACAGTTCACATCTGCTTGGATGGCACACGGAGTAAGATGGAGAGAGGCAAGTGTCTGGCTCCTTCCTTTCTTCCTGCATTGCGGGAGACCATTCTCAGGCATGAGTTCTGCTTCCCCAGTGTCTGGGGTCATCACCTGGTGAATTGCTGAGGGAGCGATAGAGCGTTGATTTTCTGCTTCTCTTGGGCAACGGGGATCGAACTTAGAGCCTCACTCATGTTCACAAGCACTGTACCACTGAGCTGGTTCTGAGCTTCATTTTTCTCAATTCTGTCTCCCTCTCTCCCTCTGAGATAAGGCCTGGCTGTGTAACCCAGGCTGACCTGGATCTCCTTGCCATCCTCCTGCCTCCACCTTCCAAGAACTGCGCCTGCATGTGTGTCACCATGCCTGACTCTACTCTCCTTTGAGAAGTCTAACTCTCTCTCACCAGTCCTGTGCTTCTCAGCTGCAGGTTGGCTATTTTGCTACCAGGTGACATTTGCCAATGCCTGGGGACATGTTGGTTGTCACAGTGAGGAACAGGATAGAGGTGAGGGACACTGTTAAACATCTCACAATGACAGGTCACTCCCTTCCCCTCTCTTCATTAAGGATTTCTCCTAGCTGAGACATAAGAGGTGTCAGGGTTGAGAAGCCCCCCAATGGTGCTTTGAGGGGGGTAGAAGGGTGGGGTGTAGTGGGCAACTCTCACCTCTCTGCTCACCTAAAGCCTTCTCTCTGGCAATGACACCTCCTCCATTGTGAATGGTTAGGGAGAGCCCAGCAGAGTTTCTGTCTGCAGCCTGGTCCATGTTCCAGTGCTGATCCTCAGGCCCCCTGGGGTCCCCACACCATGAATGATGACCACTCATTCCAGTGGAGTCCTGCCTGGGCATGAAGGAGCTGACACGGCAAACCTTTCTGTGTCTGCTTTCAGTCTTCATGGCTGCAGGTACAGAGGGTGTGTTAAATACTTGCATTGTTATGGTTATAAGACACCTGATGAAAAGAAACTTAAGGGACAAAGGATTTCTTTTGGCTCATGGTCCATCACGGTGGGGGAGGCAGGAGCAGGAGGCAGCTGGTCACAGAGTCCATCATGGTGGAGAGACATGGAGGCAGGAACGTGAAGCCGCTGGTCACACAGTCCATCACGGTGGGGAGACATGGAGGCAGGAGCGTAAGGCAGCTGGTCACATAGTCCATCATGGTGGGGGAGGCAGGAGTGTGAGGCAGCTGGTCCCACAGTCCATCACGGTGGGAAGACATGGAGGCAGGAGCGTGAGGCCACTGGTCACACAGTCCATCACGGTGGGGACACATGGAGGCAGGAGCGTGAAGCAGCTAGTCACACAGTCCATCACGGTGGGGAGACATGGAGGCAGGAGCGTGAGGCAGCTGGTCACATAGTCCATCATGGTGGGGGAGGCAGGGAGGCAGGAGCGTGAGGCAGCTGGTCACAGGTATCTCGAGTTAGAAGGCAAAGAGAGTTGGATGCTGGTGCTCAGTTCACTTTCTCCTTTTGTTATGCAGTCTAGGACCCCAGCCTTTGAAATGGGTGTGTCCATGTCCACCTCCCCTCAGTTAACTTAATCTAGGTAATCCTCCACAGTTATGTCTAGTGATTTGTTTCCATGGCAATTAAAAAGCCCACCAACCTGACAATCATTATTAACCATGGCAGAGAGAAAGCCCAGTGAGGCCACTGGCAAAGCAGGATGTGTGCCCTTCTAGTAATGGGCATAAAGGGACACCTCTGTCCCCAGGTCTTCCTCACATTAGGTATGGCCTGGCTCCAAAGACCTTCCCCACCCTATTCTGGAGCCACTGCTCTGAGTGTCTGTCCCATTTTACCTTGTGGCTGCCCCAGTGGGACTCGTGCCTCAAGCCTCCAGAAGCACTGTTCATACCCCTATTCCTGGCTACTCTCCCTTCCTGCTATACCAACAAGCACAGCCTTCCATGACCTGTCCCCAGAAGGGCAGCTTCACCACCAGTGCCATCTGCCAGGTGCATTGCTTGCGTGACCACAAGTGGAGAGGGTGACCAGCATCTCATTGCCACCATCTTTGATACGAGAAAACAGGGTGGGAGAGAGGCACTTAGGTAGAGAAAGCGTCCCGGGGGAAAATGCCTGCCACGCAAGCCTAGCTAACCACACAAGCATGACCTCTAGAACCACGTGAAGGTGAAAGGGAGAGCCAGCTCCACAGAGTCCTCCTATGGCTTCCACATGCATGCATGGTACATAAACCCTCCTATTATACATATTGATATTATACATATAATAAAAATTAAAAAAGCAGAAGTGCCTCGTGACAGCTATGGGTACCCAGTGACTTTGAGGGGACGGGGCTAGGATGCTCACCCATGGTCAGGCAGGTGGCAAGCTGTGTGACTCCAGAAGATGACACTTGGGTTTCTCCAGTAGGGCCTGTGATACTTAGATTTTTGTCAACTTGACATGAACCAGACCCATCCAGGAAGAGAGACCCTTGGTGAAAGAATCACCTCCATCACATTGGCCTGTGGGTAAGTCTGTGGGGGGATATTCTTGATTAATGACTGATGTGGGAGGGCCTGGCCAACTCTGGGTGGTACCACCCCTGGGCAGGTGGTTCTGGGTTGCCTAAGAAAGCAGGCTGAGCAGGGTGAGCAAGCCATGGGAAGCAAGCCAGCAAGCAGCGCCCCTCCATGGTTGCTGCCTCTGCTGCTTAAGTTCCTGTGCCTGACTTCCCTCCAAGGTCCAGTAGGATCAGGACATGGAGGCCAAGTAAACCCCATCCTCCCCAAGCTGCTTTGGTCATGGCGTTTATCCCAGCAATAGGAAGCCAATTAGGGTAATGACCTGTTCTTGCCAGAGAGCCAGCGGCAGAATGATGTCCCCCTGACTCCTGTGGTAGATGCTTCCTTGTCAGCTGGGGGCTGAACGCTGGTCCCCAACCGTGTAGCCTTGTGTCTGGCAGACATATCTGAGTTCTAAGTTGCCTCTGTTTGCATACATGACTCTCAATTCAGGGGTTAATTAGCTACTGCTCTTGGAGCTCATGGGGCAGACCTAGACAGGGTAAAATCCTAACCATGGCTAAGGCACTTGACTCTCGATCTAGAGACAGGACAGCTATTTAACTCAGAGGCAGGCATGGGAGAAACATCCCATGCCACTAGCCCAGACAAGCCAGTGCCCTCCTCCAGGTCACTAGGCACCTCTGCAAGGACATTCATTTTGGTCAGTTCCAGGAATGATGCGTCCCAGAGCAGGTGGTACAAGGACCTACTTAGTGAAGTGGGCGTTCAATCTTGCTGAGGTCACAGGTGAGCAAACACAAGCTACTTCAGCTTCCTGGGCTTCCCCTGTGGCATCATTGTGGCTTGCTTTTTTGAATGGAGGGTGCACAATGGGGTCCATTCAAGTGCAGGTGCAAGCACAGGTGCAAGTGTAGGTGCAGGTGCAAGTGCAGGCACCGTGCTTTTCATAAAGAGCTTGGAAGGAGCTCATCATTTAGTGGGGAGCTGGTTTGAGAAAGTGGGATGCAGCCCCTGGTACATATAGAATAACAGCACCCACATGGGGAGGGAAGAGGCCTGCCCCAGTAAACACAACTGGAGATGTAGCCGAGCAAATGAGATCAGCACTGGGGTTGTAACCAGAGGAAACAGGGTCCGTAGAGATGGCTTCTGCATGCCTGTGTTTACTGTAGCCTTATCCACGTGAGCCAGGGCAGGGAGTTAGCCCATGTGCCCATGGATAGAGGAGCAGATAAGGGAATGCCATTCACCTCTGAAAACATAGGACGCCCTCTCACCTGCGGCATGAAAGATGCCTGGTGTCCATATAGACGCTGTCCCAGACAATGGAAGACAAATGAATTCTTCCCCTTGGCTTTATCATAAACACCAGATCAGGTCAAATCTTGTAATGTTTTAAGTAAGCTTTCAATGTTGTGTTGGGTGGCATTCATAGCTGGGACTATGGGAAGAGATGGGAGGTACTCAATGTATGGATTTAAGAAGGACAGGTTTGGCAATCTGAAGGTGACCCAGGCATCCCCCAGGAAATTCAAATTTCTTCCTGGGACAGTCCTACTTGTCCTGGAGTTTACAGTCTGTTTACATCTCATGAAGACTGTCAAAACAAGCCTAAGGCAAACTCCATGGTGCCCCTTTAAACCCCTGGTTCATCCAGGGGCTCAGATAGTGACCTCTGGCCCACCTTCTTCCTTTCTGGCCTTGGCTCTGTTCCTTTTACTGGTCATGCCCTGTGGTAGCAAGATGGCTGATGCTGTTCCAGCTTGCCTTCCTTCAGAGCTCTCTCCCCGTAGAGCCGGTAGCACCTAGCATCTATTGGCACAGTTCACATTAGCTGATCATCCCTGAAACACCAATGTGATCCACCAATCACAGCAGCCAGAGAAATGTGATCCTCCAATCACAGCAACTAGAGAAATGTGGTCCTTTGGTCAGATCTGAATCTGATGTCAGCTTCTGGAACCAGGACAGGAGCTATTACATGCATGGGGAGGGTGGGTCCCCGAAGAAACCAGAAGAGGGAAGGGACCAAGCAGACAGAACAGAGCAACCAACTTCCAGGACAGAATCATATGCCAAGGAAGACCAAAACCCACAAACACTCACGTGCTCACCTTCTGCTTCAGAACCTGGGTAGATTGTTGGTGTGTCCTCCTCCTTCCCAGACTGTCTGATCTGATCCCTGGTCAGAATTTAAATTTAAACAGCCTTTTGGTCCAATGAATGGAGCGGCAATTACAGATTTAGACAGAGAAGTGAAATTTCCAAGAGGCATTTAATTTAGACTTAATTGCCATGATTTCCAGTGGTCTTGCAGGTAGTAATTGTTTAAAGACACTTAATGAAACCTAATCAGGCCATTGCAACACACTGCAGGCCTGGGACAGTCTGTGGCCACCACCGTCACACGCTGGGACACCTGCTTTAGCAAGGTGAAGATGGATGTGGGGGTACGGCTTCGGGGATGGCTTCAGGCTTACTGCCCTTTCTGGAAAACCATCATGTGTATTTGGGGGTCGGGGGAGCCCTGGCTTCTGCATCCTTTCCCCAGGACTCCATATGCGAGCATCCCAATACTTGTCAGGAGCCCTTATTATGCTCTTTTGTAGATGGCTTGCTGAGAGGGCGAGGCTGTGGCCAGGCTCGCCCTAGGCACTAAGCATTGCTTTTTTAAACGTTTTCTTTTCTTTCTCTTTATTTCATGTGCATTGCTGTTTAGTCTGCCTGTGTGCCTGTGTGAGAGTGTTGGGTTCCCTGGAACTGGAGGTACAGACAGACAAACAGTTGTGAGCCTATCGATCATCTTTTATCCCCATTTCTTCTAATCCTCCCCACAACCCCCGTCCCAGGCTATGCTGTCTCTCAAATGTTGTGATGATGGTGGTGGTGGTGGTGGTGGTGGTGGTGGTGGTGGGTGTCCAAATCCAGCAGCCTTTGTTTCTGAGTTGCCGGCGAGAGCGCACAAGCCATCGATTCTCTGGAAAGACATGTCACACACCAAATGACTATAGGCCTGGTAGCCGCGGGGGCCTCTCTGGAGACTCAGACAGGTGAAGTGTCTGAGTGGCGCTGGCCTGGGGCCCGCAGCCCATGTTGGCTATCATTGTTATTATTAGATCTGCAACATTCATTAGTTTAGCTCTGACGATGCTTGGGCACTTCGCCAGGATCTGTGTGTGAGACAAGCCCACGTCTTTGCCCGTAGGGAGACGAGTGAACGAGGAAATGATGGCGTGTGCTGTACGCTTGAGCCTGCCTGCATCTGTGTGCTGTGCATCAAGGGGCTCTGAGCACAGGGAGGGCTTCCTGGGAACGTACCGGTGAATATCTGTCCTGCCTAGGGAAGTGGGCAGGACATTAGCTCCCAGCCTGCGCCTGCTTGAGCTTGGGTTTATGAAATGACCATGGCTTAGAAGGGTGGAATTCCCTTCTAAGCCTCCTCCGGACTTTGCAGTGACCCTGGTCATGACCACGTTGTCACCCAGTGTATTAGGGTTTGATTTATATACCCACCTAGGTGTGGGACCTCATCCCTATGGCTTTGGGGCTGACTTTCCTAAGTGGAGGGAGAGAATGGGTAGATTCTCAGAGACTGGGACCGAACAGTGAGGGGGAACTGGACTGGCCTCTTAGGGGCTCTTCTTACCTTAGACTCTGACCCCAGGCTGGGCAACCAAAGTCGTGAGATTATCTGAGTTAGCACCAGGAACATTATCCTCATTGTGCCCACCAATTTGGGCTGGAGGGGGACAGACAGGGCTTATATTTGGCCACTCTCCCATGTTTTATATTCTTTGTGAGGGTTAGTTTGTTTTTACTAAGGGGTGCCAGTGCCACATGCCTGTGCATGCTTGCATACGTGTGTGTGTGTGTGCATGCACTTGTGTGAATGCATATGCATGTATGTGTCTGCTCATTTATTAGAATGTTTGTGAGATAGTTAAGAAAGTTGTTCTCACTAGGGACGAGCCTCTGGAGATTCTAAGAAAACAGTCGTATGTCCCCTCTGCCCTCACCAACCTGTACTCAGTCACTGAAACCTGAGCCTAGAGGCCCAGACTCCGGGAGCCTCCAGTGAAGAACTTGGCCTAGCCCCATCAGCCAAGAGGGTGCTTTATGCCCCAATGCCAAAGAACTGCTTTTCTAGGCATACTTCTGTTTCTCTCCACCACAGATTCCCTGGGACCTTGCTTTTTGAGACCCCCGAGGACAGACCTGTGTGTTTCTAGCAACCTATGCAGGCTAGTCAGTGGCTGTCCCTCCCTAGGGGACTGTGAGGCCTCAGGAGCCAGCTCTGTACTCTTGGAGCCAGCTCCCAGGCCCATGTCCTTATTTGCTGATCTTTTTTGAAGCTGTATCAAATTTGTTTTGTGCCCTGCTGGTGGCAGCAATTGCTGTCAGGATAGGGGCTGCGGTGGCCAGAGGAATGTCCCACAGATGAGGAAGTGCTGTGGCAGTGGCCTCAGCCATGGCAGCAGCAGGGTCTGGGGCCCTTCTTCCCAATGGCCTGCCTGCTCCCCATGCTCCCCCCTAACAACGCACTGGGGCTTCTCAAGGGGCCCCCTGCCACCTCCAATTGTCTTGACACAAAAGCTGCTTTGGATTCTTTCTGTAACTTTTCTTGCACTTGAGCTGGGCTCCTGGGAGCCACTGGCCAGTCTCCAGGTGGAGCAGGAGCAGATGCAGAACCCATATTAACGATCTCAGAATTATTTCTTGGCCAAGGAGGTTGGGGACAGAGTGTGCCTCCAGAGCAATCCAGGCTGGCTAATTGGGTAATTTAAAACTCAGGGTTTTAGAGCCTGGCAGCTCTGCTTCCCTCAACAGAGGGCCAGGGTGGTTTAAGATAGGGACATGTGTTGTCATGGTCCTTTAGGGAGTTACAATAGTCCCAGTTCTGCATTACCCGTCACTATGGCAACTGTGAACCGAGCTTTCTCCCCTCTGCGTCTCTCCATCACAGAAAGAGATTGTGGGTTGAGATGTCTCAGATTTGGTCCATAAGTAATTTCCCCCCCATATCCTGTTTTCTTTCTCCCTTTTACCTGTGTCTCAGAAAACATGGCTTATCATCCAGTTTTGCATTGGGGACTCCTCATCCTTCTGGAAAGAGAACCACCTGCTGGATTTCTGCATTGGTTGGGTTCTCCAGAGGAACAGAAGAAATAGAAAGACATGCTTTACGGAAGGGGATTTGTTAGATTTGTTGAGCTCAGTGACGGCCATCTGCACACTGGAGTTGCTGAGAGAAATAACTGTACAAGATCGGACGCCTCTGCGGTCCTAGCCTGGCTCCGAAGGCCTGGAGGATTCTTGGGGAGGCTCGTCGTCAGTCCACACAGTCCGCGTTGGAAAGCCAGAAACCCGGGTCCTGATGCCAGTGGAAGATGGGGATAGAGCAGGTTTGCTCGCAGAACAAAGGCAGGCTGGCAGCCCTGTGTTGCCCTGTGACCTCATTACGCCGGTGCTTGGCCTTCAGAAGGTGCTTCACACGCTGGGTGAAAGTCTCGTGCCTCCGTTAATGCTTCCCAGAAATGCCCTTTCAGGTCTGCCATGAAATTAACTGATCCCACATCAAGTTGATAACCAAGATTTACCATGACAGTCTCTCATTAGAAGAAGACAAAATGTTGGGATCAGAAGGACCTGTGGGAATGGTGGGGTCCCTTGCATAAAAGCCCCTGTGAGGGTTAGTGGTTGCCTCAGGGGCTTTCAGGCTGGATTTTTCTTTTTCTTTTTCCCTTCCTTCCTTTCTTCCTTCCTTTCTTTCCTTTCTTCTTTTTCCCCTTCTCTGTTTCCTTCTCTTCCTCCTCCTCCTCCTCCTCTTTCTTCTCTTACAGGGACTGGGTATGAGCCATGCCTTGTGTTTCCTATCTGGCCTGGTGGTTTGGCACCCTGTGATCTGTGATTGCAGGGTAAAGATACCCCCATCCAGTCAGGGGAATCCCTAGATCAGCAAGAGCCTCTCAAATACAAACGGTCAATTTAGAGCCACACTCAAGTGTCTTCTTTATTGGGCACACATATCCAGGTCACCCTCCTGTCTGCATCTCCCCAGGGCCGGGGACAGCCAGGGTTAGCTCTCTGTTTTGTTTTTGTTTTTGTTTTGTTTTGTTTTCGAGACAGGGTTTCTCTCTGTAGCTTTGGAGCCTGTCCCGGAACTCGCTCCTGTAGACCAGGCTGACTTCAAACTCACAGAGACCTACCTGAGTGCTGGGATTAAAGGCGTGCGCTACCACCGCCCAGCTTGGATAAATTCTGTTTCAGAGCCTGTGCCTCAGTGTTTCCAGGTTCATACTCTGATGGTGGTTACAGTTGGTAAGAATTCCGGGGATAGGTGATCGGGTCGAGGCATCCAGGGAGACTGAGAAGGGGTGGGCCAGGCTGGCTCCCTTGACCTGGCCTTTTGAGGACAGCCGTAGATGAGTATGAGTCTCAGGAACATCTGTCGGGAAGAGATGAAAGTTATTATAAACCTGTGGCTTCATTTCCCTGGTCCGGTAACATTCTGCTCCTGGCCTCGTTAGAATTCAGGGAGTGACACACACACAGGCTGTCTCCTGGTGGTGCTACGTGTGGGATTCAGCCCAAGACACCGTTCTCTGGTCGGCTGACCTTTCCGCTTTGAAATTGCCTGTCACAGAGCGTGTTATACCCAGAGGTCAGCACAGGGCTTCATTTTACTCTTGTGTTGGGAAAAAAAGAACATCAAACAAACAAAACAAACCTTCCACCGCCCTGAGGGCCTTGGCTTCAGTGCACCTGCCTAGCTCCTGGGACAGGCATACTGGCCGAATCAGAAGAAAACCAGAGATGTTTTGCCTGCTTTGGAAGTGTGTGGGGACAGCTATTACCTTCAGGGAAGTCTCCTCCTCTTCTGGGGAAAGGACACTTAACAAGACAGTCCTCTTGGGAAACTTGTCTGACAGAGAGGGATGAATGGGTTCCGGGGATACCCAGGAGATAAAGCGTTTGCTTCTCAAGGATGCTTTCCTTCCTGGGGTTCCATAAGCAAAACCCTTCACCCCAAAGGGTTCTGAAGCAGCAGTGGGGCTCACCAGGAGGGTTGAGACTTGCAGAGATCATGAGTCCCTAAGACTCTGGTCAGTCATGGGGGTGTGTATCAATAGAGTTGAGGAGGGATTTGCCCCCAGGGTCACAGGTGGTTTGTCTAGATCGGGTCCCCATGGTGGGGGTCTCTGATGGGTTGTGTGGATTGTACACTGCTCCAGAGACCCCGGTCTCGCAGGGAGGAAGTGGAACAAATGTGGCCTGCCTCTGCTTGCAGTGTTGTCTGCTTGGAGGAATGGTGGGGCTTCCTGCATAAAAGCCTCTGTAGGGACAACGGTAGCTCCGGGGACTCTCGGGGTGGATTTTGCAGAGCCTGAGTGCAAACCGTCTTGATTTTCTGTCTGCGTACTGATGCTTTGGCCCCTGTGGTCTTTGGTTGGAGGGTGGACGCCCCTGTATAGACAGGTGAATCCCTAGAAAGGCAAGCAGACTGGGGAGAACCCCCAATGCAATGTCCAACCTAGAGTCACCCCCAAGCTCCCCCTTTATCATCTCCTGCTCAAGTCTTCCCAGGTTCAGGGAAAGACAGGAGCAGCTTTATCTCAGAACCTGTCCTCTGCCTGCCCAGTTCTTCCTGTGGGAACCATAGCAGGAGGGCTTCCCTGCTGGCCCAACTCTTGTTTCTGTGAATGCAATAAGCTTCTTTCTTTGTCAGTCATTGCCTTAGTTACTGTTTGATTGCAGTGAAGAGACACTTATGACTAAGGCAACTTCTGAAAGAAAGCATTTAACTGGGGGGCTGGTTTACAGTTCTAGAGGGTTAGTCCATTGTCATTGTGATGTCGTGCATGGTGGTACACAGGCAGACATCGTGCTGGAGCTGTAGATGAGAGCTTATATCTGAGCCATAAGCAAGAGGGACACACACACACACACACACACACACACACACACACACACACACCCCGGGCCTGTCATGGGCTTTTGACACTTCAAAGTCCAACCCCAATCATACACACCTCCTAATTCTCCCTAAATAATCCACCAACTGGGAACCAAACATTTAAATATAGGAATCTATAGGGGTCATTCTTACTCAAACCATCATAGTTGCTTCTATGCCTGAGTAAGCAAGTCCTGGGTCCCCTTGACACAGATTTCAAGAGAGGACCCCTGGGAAAGGACACCCAGACACCACTTTCTCTGAATCCCCTGTCCTCCAGGTACTCCCAGTCCTGGTCAACGCAATGCCAGGCTGTGCTGGGGGTCCTGAGGGTGAGCCAAGAAAATGTGCTGAAGACTTGCCTACAGGCCAATCTTGATTAATATTTTCTCTTCCCAGGACTCTGAGGTTTGGTAGAGACATAGTGCAGTTTGAGGATTGCCCCTTCGGTCTGAGCACTGGTAGAGAGAACTGCATACTTAAAAAACTGTACTCCACAAAATTGGGAAACTTAAAGGAAATGGACAATTTTCTGGATAATTGTCACATACCAAAATTAAATCAAGACCAAATAAACAAGTTAAATAGACCTATAACCACTAAGGAAATACAGTCATCAAAAGTCTCCCAATCAAAAAAAAAAAAAAAGCCCAGGACCAGATGGTTTCAGCACAGAATTCTACCAGATTTTCAAAGAAGAACTAATAACAATATTCCTCAAAAATTGTTCCACACAATAGAAACAGAAGGAACATCGCCAAACTCTTATTATGAGGCTACAGTTACCCTGATACCCAAACCACACAAAGACACAACTAATAATAAAAATTACAGACCAATATCCCTCATGAACATTGATGCAAAAACACTGGCAAACTGAATCCAAGAACATATCAGAAAAATCTTCCACCATGATCAAGTCGGCTTTATCCCAGAGATGCAGGGATGGTTCAGCATATGAAAATCCATCAATGTAATCCACCATATAAACAAACTGAAAGAAAAAACCTTATATGTTCATCTCATTAGATGCTGAGAAAGCCTTCGACAAAATTCAGCATCCCTTCATAATAAAGATCTTGGAGAGAGCAGGGATATAAGGAACACACCTAAACATAATAAAGGCAATACACAGCAAGTCAACTGCCAACATCAAACTAATTGGAGAGAAACTCAAAGCGATTCCACTGAAATCAGGAACAAGACAAGGCTATACACTCTTCCTGTATCTATTCAATATAGTACTTGAAGTTCTCACTAGAGCAATAAGACAACAAAAGGAGATCAAGGGGATACAAATTGGAAAAGAAGTCAAGCTCTCACTATTTGCTGATGATATGATAGTTTACATAAGTGACCCCAAAAGTTCTTCCAGGGAATTCCTACAACTGATAAACACCTTTAGCAATGTAGCAGGATATAAGATTAACTCAAAATTTAGTAGCCTTCCTATATACAAATGATAAATGGGATGAAAAAAATATCAGAGAAGTATCACCTTTTATAACAGCCACAAATAACATAAAATATCTTGTGGTAACTCTAAACAAACAAGTGAAGCACCTATATTACAAGAACTTTAAATCTTTGAAGAAAGAAATTGAAGAAGACATCAGAAAA